>CM051256.1:61722636-62030136 GCA_027921565.1 Artemia sinica
AATCATAGGTTTCAGACAACACACACCTATGAAAGACTAAGAAATCCCACTCAGAAAAGCCCGAAATAGTAATTTACATATCCCAAATCATAGGTTTCAGACATCATTCACCTATGAAAGACTAAGAAACCTTAGCTCAGAAAAGCCTGAAATAGCGAAACTACTCATCCCAAAGTAGAAGTTTCAGACAACAAACGCCTATGACGGACTAAGAATCATAGCTCTGAAAAGTTCAAATATCAAACTACACATCCCAAATCATAAGTTTCAGACAACACACACCTATGAACGGCTAAGAAAACTAGCTCAGAAAAGACAAAAATAGCAAACTACATATCCCAAATCATAGGTTTCAGTCAACACACACCAACGAAAGACTAAGAAACCTAGCTCAGAAAAGTCAAAAATAGCAAACTACTCATCCCAAACTATTGGTTTCAGACAACATCCACCTACGAAATACTAGAAAACCTTAGCTCAGAAAAGCCTGAAATAGCAAACTACACATCCCAAATCATAATTTTCTGACAACACATACCTATGAAAGGCTAAGAAACCTAGCTCAGAAAAGTCGAAAATAGCAAACTACACATTCCCAATCATATGTTTCAGACATCACACACCTATGAAAGACTAAGAAATCCAACTCAGAAAAGCCCGAAATAGTAATTTACATATCCCAAATCATAAGTTTCAGACAACATTCACCTACGAAATACTAAGAAACCTTAGCTCAGAAAAGTCTGAAATAGCCAACTACTCATCCCAAACTCGAAGTTTCAGAGAACAAACACCTATGAGTGACTAAGAATCCTAGCTCTGAAAAGTCCAAAAAGCAAACTATACCTCCCAAATCATAATTTTCTGAAAGGCCACACCTATGAAAGGCTAAGAAATCTAGCTCAGAAAAGTCAAAAATAGCAAATTAACCATCCCAAATCATAGGTTTCAGTCAACACATGCCTACGAATGGCTAAGAAATCCTGCTCAGAAAAGTCAAAAAATAGCAACCCACACACCCCAAATCATAGGTTTCAGACACCACACACCTACGAAAGACTAAGAAATCCGGTTATGAAAAGTCAGAAATAGCAAATTACATATCCCAAATCATAGGTTTCAGACAACACTCACATATGAACGGCTAAGAAACCTAGCTCAGAAAAGTCAAAAATAGCAAACTAGTCATCCCAAACTATAGGTTTCAGACAACAAACACCTATGAAAGGCTAAGAAATCCAGCTCAGAAAAGTCAAAAGTAGCAATCCATCCCTCCCAAATCATAGGTTTCAGACAACACACACCTATGAAAGACTAAGAAATCCAGCTCAGAAAAGTCAAAATAGCAAACTACATATCCCAAATCATAGGTTTCAGTCAACACACACCAACGAAAGACTAAGAAACCTAGCTCAGAAAAGTCAAAAATAGCAAACTACTCATCCCAAACTATTGGTTTCAGACAACATTCACCTACGAAATACTAGAAAACCTTAGCTCAGAAAAGCCTGAAATAGTAAACTACACATCCCAAATCATAATGTTCTGACAACACATACCTATGAAAGGCTAAGAAATCCAGCTCAGAAAAGACGAAAATAGCAAACTACACATCCCAAATCATAGGTTTCAGACACCACACACCTATGAAAGACTAAGAAATCCAACTCAGAAAAGCCCGAAATAGTAATTTACATATCCCAAATCATAAGTTTCAGACAGCATTCACCTACGAAATACTAAGAAACCTTAGCTCAGAAAAGTCTGAAATAGCCAACTACTCATCCCAAACTCGAAGTTTCAGACAACAAACACCTATGAGTGACTAAGAATCCTAGCTCTGAAAAGTCCAAAAAGCAAACTACACCTCCCAAATCATAATTTTCTGAAAGGACACACATATGATAGGCTAAGAAATCTAGCTCAGAAAAGTCAAAAATAGCAAATTAACCATCCCAAATCATAGGTTTCAGTCAACACACACCTATGAATGGCTAAGAAATCCAGCTCAGAAAAGTCAAAAAATAGCAACCCACACATCCCAAATCATAGGTTTCAGACACCACACACCTACGAAAGACTAAGAAATCCGGTTATGAAAAGTCGGAAATAGCAAATTACATATCCCAAATCATAGGTTTCAGACAACACTCACCTATGAACGGCTAAGAAACCTAGCTCAGAAAAGTCAAAAATAGCAAACTAGTCATCCCAAACTATAGGTTTCAGACAACAAAAACCTATGATAGGCTAAGAAATCCAGCTCAGAAAAGTCAAAAGTAGCAATCCACCCATCCCAAATCATAGGTTTCAGGACAACACACACCTATGAAAGACTAAGAAATCCAGCTCAGAAAAGTCAAAAATAGCAAACTACATATCCCAAATCATCAGTTTCAGTCAACACACACCAACGAAAGACTAAGAAACCTAGCTCAGAAAAGTCAAAAATAGCAAACTACTCATCCCAAACTATTGGTTTCAGACAACATTCACCTACGAAATACTAGAAAACCTTAGCTCAGAAAAGCCTGAAATAGCAAACTATACATCCCAAATCATAATTTTCTGACAACACATACCTATGAAAGGCTAAGAAATCCAGCTCAGAAAAGTCGAAAATAGCAACTACACATCCCAAATCATAGGTTTCAGACACCACACACCTATGAAAGACTAATAAATCCAACTCAGAAAAGTCAAAAATAGCAACCCACACATCCCAAATCATAGGTTTCAGACACCACACACCTACGAAAGACTAAGAAATCCGGTTATGAAAAGTCGGAAATAGCAAATTACATATCCCAAATCATAGGTTTCAGACAACACTCACCTATGAACGGCTAAGAAACCTAGCTCAGAAAGGTCAAAAATAGCAAACTATTCATCCCAAACTATAGGTTTCAGACAACAAAAACCTATGATAGGCTAAGAAATCCAGCTCAGAAAAGTCAAAAGTAGCAATCCACCCATCCCAAATCATAGGTACCTAACCTAACCTCCCTGCGGCGCATCCCCTGTGGCGCTTTCCTGACCCGTGGCGCATCCCTGCGGCACATCCTGCGGCGCTTTCCTGGCCCACGGCGCATCCCGGCGGCGCTTCTCTGGCCCGGGGGATCTTTGGGGACCGGGGGAGGGCCTTTGGGGCACAGGGAGGGCCTTTGGGGGTCTGGGGGGCACTTGAGGACCGATTGGTCCTTTGGGAGCCCGGTGGACCTTTGGGGGCCGGGGGAGGGTCTTTGGGGCACAGGGAGGGCCTTTGGGGGTCCGGGGGGGCAGTTGGGGCCTGGGGGACATTTGGGGACCGGTGGAGGGCCTTTGGGACCCCGTTGGTCCTTTGGGAGCTCGATGCGCCTTTGGGGGGCCCGGGGTGGGCCTTTGAGGGTCTGGGGGCCGGTGGGAGCCCTGGGAACCTTTGGGGACCGGTGGCTTCCTTCGGGGTTGGGTAGGGGATTGGAACCCTTTGGATCGGGGTAGGGCGATCGGGGCTCTTTGGGGTTGTGGTAGGGGACCTCACAACACTGTTCAATGGAACTTGTGTATTATAACGACCACACTCAAAAATCATCTTTTAAATCATCTTTTTAATCAACGTCTCTAACGGTTTCGCCGAAATAATTCCATAAGCTGTCTAAAACCGTTTCGCCCAAATAATCCCTAAAAGTAATTTCATCGTGTTCCTTTTGTTTGGCATCTCAGTGCTTTCACATTTCAAATTTCTAGGAAACCCTTTCCTACGTTAATCTCTTCATCTCATAAATTTTCCTAGCTAAACTGTTATGGTTTCGTTAGAATATCAATTTATCTCTCCGACTTAAAGCTCCGTGAAGCCGTATTTAAAAATAGAATTTCTATCTCTTTAGACTCCCACATAATTCCAAGATAACAAGTGATGTCATTTATAATTCATGACACTATAGATCAATGAAGCCCTATTTAAAAATAGAATATTAATTTTTCTCTCTGACCTAAAGAACGTTTTATCCCTCAGACCTAAGATTAAAGAAGCCTTAATGTTTCTTAATTCCCCCTTCGTGAAGCCCTATTTATAAATAGTATATTAATTTTTCTCTCTGACCTAATGAACGTTTATCCCACAGACCTAAGATTAAAGAAGCCTTAATGTTTCTTAATTCCCCCTTCGTAAATCAATAATTCCCCCATCGATTATGTAAATCACCCCTCATGTCATTCGCACGTGGCCAAACAACAACAGATCGATTGACCTTGACACACCCCCCATTAGACTCGATCGATAATCCTTGAATAAATTATGTCCCGTCAGCATTAAACTAAATTGTAGATGGCAGCACATGTGTTCGCGTCGCTTTAATAGGGGCATCTCTACTACAAAAACTTTCAATTTTCAGTCAAATGAGCCCTCTCTAAAGTTTATACGAGCGTCCCTTCCATAAGAAATAATGGGAAGGATTCGGAGAATCCTTAAATTACAACCCTTGCCCTGAGGGCTGTGGGGGAGTTGTCATCCTCAAAGACCTAATTTCCAGAACTTAAAACTACGTTTAATTTAATGGCTGTCTCAAAATTTTGATTGGATGTGTTTGGGGAAAAGGTGAGCGTGAGAGGGGGGTTAGTTGCCCTCAAATCACTTTCGACTATTAAAAAGGGCACTAGCCCTTTGAATTTCCAATCGAATGAGCCTTTTTTTAAGTTTCTACGACACCGCCTTCTATAAAAACCTTATATGCCCCCAGGGTATAACTTAAAACCCTTGCCTTGAAGGTTGTGGGGGAGTGTCCCCTCCCCTGGATCCGCCACTGCCTTACACTTTCTGTTTCTTTCCTTGTTAGGGAGGAGAGCAGATGCCTAATAGGTGTGTGTTAATACCAAAACATTTTAACTCTCATTGGACCTTCAGGTATAAACAGAATTAGTTCAAAGGAAGGGTGGGGAAAAAGGGCGTGTGGGGGGGTTATTATCCCTTTGATCAATTTTGACTCTTAAGAGCTGGACTAGAACTTCGAATTTACAATCAAATGAGCCCTCTCTGAAGTTTATACGAGAATCCCTTCCTGCCCCTGGGCCCTGGGGGGTTTTGTCGACGCCAGAGTTTTTGTTACTTAACCTTTCCACTATTTTTAACAAAATGGTATTTTTAACCCTTGCATATAAAGCAGCTCTAAGGAGAAAGTAATAAAAAATATTGAAGCTATATAAGATTTATTCATTTATTTATGTTTGCACCGGTTATCTTTACGTTTGTAAGATAGTTCATTTTAATTTCTGTTCGTTCGGGGTTTTGTTTATTCTTTAACAGTAAATTCTGGTCTTGTTGAGTTTTAACTATAATAGAAATTAATTTCTGCTGGTCCTGAGTTCAATATGGCTCTTTACTCTTCTTAGAAAACTTATTTTTATGTAAGGTTTTTTTTTAAATTAATAATAATAAAACATTGAAGCCTTATGGCCTTTGCTATAGACAGCTTAATTTACATGCCTCTGAACAATCAAACCTGATTTTTTCACCAACACCTTCTACAAAAACCTTATATGCCCCCAGGGATTAACTTAAAACCCTTGCCCTGAGGGTTGTGGGGGATTGTCCTCCTCAAAAATATATTTTCTATCTGGAAATCAACTATGCTGAACGAAATGGCTATCTCAAAATTTTGATTGGATGTGTTTGGGGGAATGATTAGCGTGGGGGGAGGCTAATTGCCCTCCAATCACTTTCGACTATTAAAAAGGGCACTATCCCTTTGAATTTCCAATCGAATGAGCCTTTTTTGAAGTTTCTACGACAACGGCTTCTATAAAAACCTTATAAGCCCCAAGGGCATAACTTAAAACCCTTGCCCAGAGGGTTTTGGGGGATTGTCCTCCTTAAAAACATATTTTCTATCTGGAAATCAACTACACTGAACAAAATGGCTATCTCAAATTTTGATTTGATGTGTTTGGGGGAATGATGGGTGTGGGGGGCTAGTTTCCCTCCAACCACTTTCGACTATTAAAAAGGGCACTATCCCTTTGAATTTCCAATCGAATGAGCCTATTTTGAAGTTTCTATGACAACGCCTTCTATAAAAACCTTATATGCACCCAGGGCATAACTGAAAACCCTTGCTCTGAGGGTTGTGGGGGATTGTCCTACTCAAAAACATGTTTTCTTTGTGAAAATCAACTACGCTGAACAAAATGGCTATCTCAAAATTTTGATTGGATGTGTTTGTGGGAATGATGGGCGTGGGGGGGGGGGGCTAGTTCCCCTCTAATCACTTTCGACTATTAGAAAGGGCACTATCCCTTTGAATTTCCAATCGAATGAGCCTTTTTGAAGTTTCTACGACAACGCCTTCTATAAAAACCTTATATGCCCCCAGGGCATATCTTAAAACCCTTGCCCTGAAGGTTCTGGAGAGTGTCCTCCTTAAAAACATATTTTCTATGTGGAAATCAACTACGCTGAACAAAATGCTATCTCAAATTTAGATTTGATGTGTTTGGGGGAATGATGGGCGTGGGGGGGCTAGTTTCCCTCCAATCACTTTCGACTATTAAAAAGGGCACTATCCCTTTGAATTTCAAATCGAATGAGCCATTTTTGAAGTTTCTATGACAACGCCTTCTATAAAAACCTTATATGCCCCCAGGGCATAACTTAAAACCCATGCCCTGAGGGTTGTGGGGGATTGTCCTACTCAAAAACATGTTTTCTATGTGAAAATCAACTACGCTGAACAAAATGGCTATCTCAAAATTTTGATTGGATGTGTTTGGTGGAATGATGGGCGTGGGGGGGGGCTAGTTCCCCTCCAATAACCTTCGACTATTAAAAAGGGCACTATCCCTTTGAATTTCCAATCGAATGAGCCTTTTTGAAGTTTCTACGACAACGCCTTCTATAAAAACCTTATATGCCCCCAGGGCATATCTTAAAACACTTGCCCTGAAGGTGCTGGGGGAGTGTCCTCAAAAACGTATTTTCTATCTGGAAATCAACTACGCTGAACAAAATGGCTATCTTAAAATTTTGATTGGATGTGTTTTGGGGAATAATGGGCGTGGGGGGGCTAGTTGCCCTCCAATCATTTTCGACTATTAAAAAGCACACTAGCTTTTCTAATTTCTAATCGAATCAGCCTTTTTTGAAGTTTCTACGACAACACCTTCTATTAAAACCTTACATTCCCCCAGGGTATAACTTAAAACCCTTGCCCTGAGGGTTGTAGGGGAGTGTCCTCCTCAAAAATATATTTTCTATCTGGAAATCAACTACGCTGAACAAAATGGCTATCTCAAAATTTTGATTGCATGTGTTTGGGGAAATGATGGGTGGGGGGGGGGCAAGTTGCACTCCAATCATTTTCAACTATTAATAAGGGCACTAGCCCTTTAATTTCATAGTGAATGAGCCTGTTTTGAAGTTTCTACGACAACGCCTTCTATAAAAACCTTATATGCCCCCCTTGGCATAACTTAAAACCCTTGCCCTGAGGGCTGTGGGGGGGTGTCCTCCTCAAAAATATATTTTCTATCAGGAAATCAACTACGCTGAACAAAATGGCTATCTCAAAATTTTGATTGGATGTGTTTGGGGGAATAATGGGCGTGGTGGGGGGCTAGTTGCCCTCCAATCATTTTCGATTATTAAAAAGGGAACTAGAACTCTCAATTTCCAATCGAATGAGCCCCCTTTGAAGTTTCTACGACGACCCCTTCCGTATGAAGTGCCTCTGGGAAAAAAAAATAATAATAATAAAACATTGGAGCCTTATGGCCTTTACTATAGGCAACGCTACAGCGTTGCCTCTGATTGAAACGTTAAACGTTCCATAAAAGTTTTACCCTTATGACTCTTTACTTCAGGCAACACTATAGGATGGCCTCTGACTTAAACAGGTGATCAGAACTTTTACTTTCCCTTCTAATGAAGATCCGAAATTATCCAGGGAGAGTGTGAGGAGGATTTTCAGATGGAATATTCCGCGGGTGGAGCTTTTCGCGGGGGCTGGGGTGTGTTGAACATTTGTCAAAATTGGGGGCTGGGGTGTGCTGAACATTTGTCAATACCCTGAGCTTTGGTACTAGTACTTGTCAAACAAGCAGTAGTTGTAGTGGTAGTAGAGGTGGTAGTGGTAGTAGCGGCAGCAATAGTAGTTGTAGTGACATGAATGGAACTTTAGCACGCATCAGCCTAATGAAACTAGATTGATATTACAAAATACAATCGTATCAATTTCGACAGCTTTCGGTAATCTATTTATTTCTCAATGTTATAATGATAAAAGAGAAATCGATTAAACTATATATTGCGTTCAGTAAAGGACGAATGAAACTCGGGCAATAATTGGTGTAGAAGGAGAAGGACTTCCATGTTCCTATAACTAGTCCTTGGTCAATTGATCTTTCCCTTAAGAATTCCCTGAAAGTTCCAACTTAATTCCCTAATACATCCATGAGAGACGGCTTGATTTCCAGATAGAAAATATATTTTTGAGGAGGACACTCCCCTACAACCCTCAGGGATATGCCCCCAGGGCATATCTTAAAACACTTACCCTGAAGGTGCTGGGGGAGTGTCCTCAAAAACGTATTTTCTATCTGGAAATCAACTACACTGAACAAAATGGCTATCTTAAAATTTTGATTGGATGTGTCTGGGGCAATAATGGGCGTGGGGGGGGCTAGTTGACCACCAATCACTTTCGACTATTAAGAAGCGCACTAGCTATTCTAATTTCCAATCGAATCAGCCTTTTTTGAAGTTTCTACGACAACGCCTTCTATTAAAACCTTACATGCCCCCAGGGTATAACTTAAAACCCTTGCCCTGAGGGTTGTAGGGGAGTGTCCTCCTCAAAAATATATTTTCTATCTGGAAATCAACTAGGTGAACAAAATGGCTATCTCAAAATTTTGATTGGATGTGTTTGGGGAAATGATGGGCGTGGGGGGGGGGGGCTAGTTGCACTCCAATCACTTTCGACTATTAAAAAGGGCACTAGCCCTTTAATTTCCAATCAAATGAGCCTGTTTTGAAGTTTCTACGACAACACCTTCTATAAAACCCTTATATGCCCCCAGGGCATAACTTAAAACCCTTGCCCTGAGGGCTGTGGGGGAGTTTCCTCCTCAAAAATATATTTTCTATCAGGAAATCAACTACGCTGAACAAAATGGCTATCTCAAAATTTTGATTGGATGTGTTTGGGGGAATAATGGGCGTGGTGGGGGGGGGGGGCTAGTTGCCCCCCAATCACTTTCGACTATTAAAAAAGGCACTATTTTTTTGAATTTCCAACCGAATGAACCTTTTTTGAAGTTTCTACGATAACGCCTTTTATAATAACCTTATATGCCCCCAGGGCATATAAGGTTGTGAGGGGCATATCTGGAAATTAACTACGCTGAACAAAATGGCTATCTCAAAATTTTGATTGGATGTGTTTGGGGAAATGATGGGCGTGGGTGGGAGGGGTTGTAGTTACACTCCAATCACTTTCGACTATTAAAAAGGGCACTAGCCCTTTAATTTCCAATCGATTGAGCCTGTTTTGAAGTTTCTACGACAACGCCTTCTATAAAAACCTTATATGCCCCAGGGCATAACTTAAAACCCTTGCCCTGAGTGTTGTGGGGGAGTGTCCTCCTCGAAAATATATTTTCTATCTGGAAATCAACTACGCTGAACAAAATGGCTATCTCAAAATTTTGATTGGATGTGTTTGGGGAAATGATGGGCGGGGGGGGGGGCAAGTTGCACTCCAATCATTTTCAACTATTAAAAAGGGCACTAGCCCTTTAATTTCATAGTGAATGAGCCTGTTTTGAAGTTTCTACGACAACGCTTCTATAAAAACCTTATATGCCCCCCTTTGCATAACTTAAAACCCTTGCCCTGAGAGCTGTGGGGGGGTGTCTTCCTCAAAAATATATTTTCTATCAGGAAATCAACTACGCTGAACAAAATGGCTATCTCAAAATTTTGATTGGATGAGTTTGGGGGAATAATGGGCGTGGTGGGGGGCTAGTTGCCCTCCAATCATTTTCGACTATTAAAAAGGGAACTAGAACTCTCAATTTCCAATCGAATGAGCCCCCTTTGAAGTTTCTACGACGACCCCTTCCGTATGAAGTGCCTCTGGGAAAAAAAATAATAATAATAAAACATTGGAGCCTTATGGCCTTTACTATAGGCAACGCTACAGCGTTGCCTCTGATTGAAACGTTAAACGTTCCATAAAAGTTTTACCCTTATGACTCTTTACTTCAGGCAACACTATAGGATGGCCTCTGACTTAAACAGGTGATCAGAACTTTTACTTTCCTTCTAATGAAGATCCGAAATTATCCAGGGAGAGTGTGAGGAGGATTTTCAGATGGAATATTCCGCGGGTGGAGCTTTTCGCGGGGGCTGGGGTGTGTTGAACATTTGTCAAAATTGGGGGCTGGGGTGTGTTGAACATTTGTCAATACCCTGAGCTTTGGTACTAGTACTTGTCAAACAAGCAGTAGTTGTAGTGGTAGTAGAGGTGGTAGTGGTAGTAGCGGCAGCAATAGTAGTTGTAGTGACACGAATGGAACTTTAGCACGCATCAGCCTAATGAAACTAGATTGATATTACAAAATACAATCGTATCAATTTCGACAGCTTTCGGTAATCTATTTATTTCTCAATGTTATAATGATAAAAGAGAAATCGATTAAACTATATATTGCGTTCAGTAAAGGACGAATGAAACTCGGGCAATAATTGGTGTAGAAGGAGAAGGACTTCCATGTTCCTATAACTAGTCCTTGGTCAATTGATCTTTCCCCTTAAGAATTCCCTGAAAGTTCCAACTTAATTCCCTAATACATTCATGAGAGACGGCCTTTTGACAATCGACGTGGACATAGTGCGTTTGGTTTAGTTCAGATTTCCCCTCTATATTCCCTCAAATTTTCCTTTGGCACATACTGTCTTTTGGTCAATTGATCTTTCCCCTTTAGAATCCCCTGAAAGTTCCAACTTAATTCCTTAATACATTCATGAGAGACGGCCTTTTGACAATCGACATGCACACAGTATCTTGTGATTTAGTTCAACTTTCCCCTCAAATTCACTTGAATTTTATCTTCAATATCCTTAGCCTTGGAAGTACTCGCTACAAAAGCAGTAGTTTTAGTGGCAGTAGTGGTAGTAGAAATTGTAGTACCTTCGAACGCTTTTCACTATTGACTCCTAAAAAGGGCACTAGAACTTCCGTTTTCCAATCAAATCCAATCAAATTAAGAGCTTTAAGATTATAATACTCTTAGCCTTTTTAGTAGTTGCAATTGAAGTAGTAGTTAAAGTAGTTTAGGATCAGTAGCGGTAGTAGTAGTAGTAGTAACAGTAGTAGTAGTAGTAATAGTAGTTTCAGTAAAAGTAGTAGTGGTAGTAGTGTTAGAAGGAGTATGCACCTTTTACTTTTTGGTTATTTAATCTTCCCTTTCCCGGGAAGTTATGATGTTCGTAGACTTCAGGGTGAGAATTTAAGAGAAACTTTCCAGGAACAGTTGAAAACTAATCTGGAGACACTAAAATTTAACAATGTCGAAGTTGGGTGGAATAATTTTAGGAAACAAATTTGTAAAGTTGCTGATGGTGTCTTATGGAAGAAAGTTAGGAGCTTAAAGTTATGCCCCTGGGGCATTTAAGGTTCTTATGGAAGGGATGGTTGTATAAACTTCAGAGATGGCTCATTTGGTTGAAAATTGGAAGTTCTAGTTCCCTTTTAAGAGTCAATAGTGACGGAGGTCAATTAGCCCCCGCCCCTCCAGCTACCCCTCTGTTCACCAAATGTATCTGATTGAAAGTGTGCGGTGACAATTTTGTCTAAAATAGTCCAAATAACATATAACAATGCCCCATAAAAACCCCCAGAGCCCAAGGCTTTAAGTATGCCCTGGGGGCATATAAGGTTTTTATGAAATGGGTGGTCGTTTTAAGTTCAGATTGTTTCATTTGACTTGGAATTGGAAGTTATATTGGAAATTGGATTTGGAAATTGGAAGTTATAGTGCCCTGTTTAAAAGTCAAAGTGATTTGAGGGACCCCCCCCCCCCCACGCTCATCATTTTCGGTAAAAACATAAAAACATAGTTTTGTGACATCAATTATTTTCAGCTTTGTTGAAAGGTTCAGTAATTATACGCTTTGGGATGTCACCCCACCCCCAAGGCCTCAGGACAAGGGCTGCAAGTTATGCAATTTGTTCACTTTTTTCATATAGTTTATGTTATTGAGAAAGGGTAAGCATGTTTGACTTCTACTTTCCCAAGATACGAAGGGCATTAAGATGAGTCTTTTGGGGAATGTTGAGGGGAGTTTTGAACTAAATCAGTTTATACTAAAACATATTATGTGTATATAGGTTGTCAAAAGAGTGTTACTCAGCAACGACTGGGCATGTTAATTTGGAATTTTCAGGAAATTATAAGTTTATCAGGAGACGATAAATTGACCAAAAAGGCAATATTTACACGCTACTACTGCTACAATCACTGTCTTTCTTCTTTTTCTTTTTGGCGGGAACCGGACGGTAATCCATCCTGCCCGGCGCCAATGGACGATAGGATGACTGACGTAGTCCAACTCGATCTGTCAGCAGCAGCCTCTTCTGCAATCTTCAGTCAGTCCTTATCCGAACGACGTCCGTGTCGGCGGAAGCCACCCCAAGGATCCAGGTCATTCTTAAATGTCTGCCAGAGATTCTTTCTTTGGCCGCCTGGTTTCCGTTTCCAAGTTGGAAGGGGGTCGCAGGTGAGGACATCGTGGGATATGGCTCCAGCTGGCCGTCACAGTGTGTGTCCCAGGAATTTCAGTCGTCGCTGTTTTATGATTACCGAGAGGGGGGCCTTCTGGGCAAAACGCCTTCAAACCTCAGCGTTTGCGATATGAAACCATCGGCTGAACTGTAGTATGTGTCTCATGCAGCGATGGTCGAATACTTCTAGTGAATGTGTTTCTTCGGCCTTTAAAGGCCAAGTTTTAGAGGCGTACAACAGGATCGATTGAATAGTTGCCTTGTAAGCTTTCATCTTCGTTTTGATGCTAATTTCATGTCTATTCCAAAGCGACTTCTTGATGCTTGTGAAGACACCCCATCCCTTTCCTATTCGAGCTCTAACGTCAACTTCTGCACCTCCGTTCGGTGTTATGATAGAACCAAGGTAGCAGAACTCTTCAACAGTCTCGATGGTTTCGCCCTCTAGTTGGATATCTGGGTGGTTTGGGGCGCTTCCTTTCATGAATTTTATTTTAAACTTGCTAATCATGAGGCCAGTTTCCTTTGATGTACAGGAGACATCGTTGACCATCTTTTGGAGCTCAGCCGACGAGCTACTCATGAGACCCACATTGTCTGCGAAGTCAAGGTCTGTCAGAGCGATCGGTCACTAAAGATGCTACTTCTGTAACGAGAACTAATAAGACCGAGGATATTGAAAAAAAATCTGAGGAAATTTTGAGGGGAGGGTTGAACTAAATCAAAACATACTATGTGTATACAGATTGTTGATACGGGCGTGTCAGCAATATTTTGAGAAACTTCAGGGGCATCATGAGTGGGATGTTCAGTGGACCAAAAGACAAAATGTGCCTGTTACTACTGCAATTAATACTGCTGCTACTACTATTACTACTAATACTTATTCACTATTACTGCTGCTACTGTTCCTACTACTACCACTACTACTATGATATTAGTACAATTAAGGCTACTAGTATGAAGGCGAGACTTGACAGAATTTTGAGGGGGAGTTTGAATTAAATCAAAACACACTATGCGCATGCAGATTGTCTAAATCTTGTATCTCAAGAATTGATTTGGGTATTAGTGGAAACTTTCGGAGAATACTTAAAGGGGAAGATCCATTAACAAAAAGATAACATATACGTGTCACTACTAACACTAATACCACTGCTACTTTTCGTTATGCAACTAATTCTACTAAACTTCTCCAACCACTACTTCAATTGCAGCAACTTGCAAGGCTTAGAGTATTAAGGTGAAAAGGGTGTCAAATGTGCACATTAACAATATTTTTGGAACTGCTTAACGTGTCAAGGTGAAACTTCCGGGCCATCATGAAATGGATGTTCAACTAACTAAAAGACAATATACACATGCTACTACCACTGTTAATACTGCTGGTACTACTGCTACTGCTGCTACTAATACAACACTAACACTGTAACGTCTTTTACTACCACTGAAACTACCGTGATAATAGTACTATTAAGACTAGGTTTATGAAGTAAAATTTGAGAGAATATTCATGGCAAATTCGAACTAACAAAAGACACTATGTGTATTTAGACTGTCAAAATAGCGTATCTTAAGACTTGATCTGTCTATTAGTTTGGAACTCTCAGAGAATACTTATAGGAGAAGATCGATTGAACAAAAGGCAATATGTGCACACTACTACTTGTACTACCGCTACTACAACATTTACTAGTTCTAGTACTACAGTTACTATTGCTCTAATTACTACTTCTGTCACAACTACTTCGAAGATTAAGAGCATTAAGATTAAAATTTCAAGCAGTAGATGAATATACATGTTATCAAAAGAGCCAATCGACAATATCATAGCAGTGTTTAATTGCATTAAGTTGTGTAGTTATACTACTGCTGTCACTAATATTACAACTATACCTAAGGGTATGAAGGTGAAGTTTTCAGAGAATATTTCTGAAAATTTCTATTCTAGGGATGACAACCTGCCATCTATTTGCAGGTTGTCAAAACGGCATATCAGCAATATCTTAGAAACAGTTCCGTGTGTGAAATTAAAACTTACAACGCTTGTTGTAGGGGATGTTGAACTAACCAAAAGACAATATTTGCATCATAATACTACTGCTTCTACCCCTTCAACTACTACTACTGCTACTATTATTATTACTGCTGCTATTATTACTGTACTACTATTATTACTGTACTACTGCTATTATTACTGCTATTATTATTTAGTATTATTACTGTACTACTGCTACTAAAGCCAAGACTACTACTATTAACTCTACTCCTACTGCTACTACCATATCTACTGGTGCTACTACTACTACTAATAAACCTAAGGGTATTAAGGCGAAAATTTTGGGTAATATTCTACCTGTATTGAAATAAATCGAAACACACTATACCCACATAGGTTGTCAAGAGGACGCATCAGCAATACTTTAGGTTCGGTTGATGGTATTGAGTTAAAAATTTCATCGTGTGTTGAAGGGGATTTTGAAAAAAAAGGTGCTATGTGCATACTGCTACTATTGCTACTACTGCTACAACAAATATTGCTACTACACAAGCCAAGGGTATTAAGATGAAGTTTTTCAAGGAATATTTAGGCCGATCCAGAACTAAATCAAAACGAACTATGATCGTGTAGAAATCACAATAACGGCTTACGTTATTGAGTTAGACCCTTCAGGGTAAGTTTTGACAGATTTTGAACTCGCCAGAGTACACTATGTGTATATTTTTTATACTACTTCTACGGTTACTGTAATAAATGACACAGAGGGCATTTAGTTGAACGTTAGGAGGAGTTTTAATTAAACGAAAAACTATACGCACGCAAGTATTGCATGCACAGCGCAGAACAGCGCTGCTGTATCATAGTAAGTAATATCATTGATACTTTAAAGGAGATAATTTGGATGGAAATTCAAAGTTCTAGTACCCTTTTTAAGAGTCAAAAATGATTCGACGGAAATCACCCCTCCTCTTTAGCTCATAATTTTCCAAACACTCCCAACCAAAATTTAAGATAGCCATTTTGTTCAGCATAGCTGAGCAGTCTTGTAGCTGTATCTCTAGGACTATTACGTAGGTCAACCTTTCACAGTTATGCAATTTGCCCATTATATTTAAAAACTAAATATTGCCTTAAGATTAAATAAAAAAAAGGTATGTGTAAGTGTAACCGTAGGAGTAGTATCAAAAGTATACATATAGTGTACTCTGGCGAGTTCAAAATCTATCACAACTTACCCTGAAAGGTCTAATAAGATTATACACTGTATGTATAATGATTGCCAAAAAGGCATCTCAGCAGTACCCCAAGAAAGTCTGAGGGTATTATGTTAAAACTTTGGGGGCTGCTTCTATTGCTACTTCTGCTCTTAAAATTTAAGTAAATAAAAAAAAGGTGTAAGTGAATCCAAGCTGTCAAAGAGTATAGATAGACTTTTTTTGCGAATGGTATCAAGCTTAATTTTTCAGGTCAACCTAGAGGAGGTATAAAACTAAATTAAACACTGCTATTTGTGTCCAGATTTTTAAAAGGGTGTATGTTGTTAAAAATTGTTGAAAAAATGTTCTCCTGCAAACAAATAGAAGGACAAACTATAAATTCTTAAAGAAAAACAGAAAAGACTTAAACTATTATTTTTTTTCCCTGAAAAGACTATGTCAATATAAAACGAACAGAAATTACTTAAAAAACTTTTTCCACAAAATAAGCTTTTCAAAGAAAAGTAAAGAAGTCCATTAAACCAAAAATGAGCAAAAATAAAATCAAATAATCTACCAAGCGTAAAACTACCACAAATCAGAATCTATAAATAAATGAAACACAAAAGGAACAGAAATTACTATAAGTAACCGAGCCAAACTCAAATCAGCAGACTTTTACATGATTAGGGCTTAAAGCCCCTATGCCTTCCCAAGGCCAGAACATAATTTGCACTTTACTGAAAAAGAAATTAAATGTTTTCACTTTTATAACTTTAATAAATGAAATATTATTAACATTTTAGGGAATAAATATCAGCATATGAATATAAAAGTGACAATGCACATTCAGTATTTTTTTCAATAAAGTGTAAATTATGTTCTGGCCTCGGGAAGGCCGAGGAGTTTTGAGCCCTACTCATGTTAATTTCTGCTCGTTTCGAGTTTGACTCGATTATTATTGTATTTTCTGTTCGTTTTTGGTTTCATTTTTCATTTATTTATCGATGCCGATTTGTGGTAGTTTTGCGCTTGGTATATTATTTGATTTTATTTTTGCTCATTTTTGGTTTAATGGAGTTCTTAAATTTTCTTTGAAAAGTTATTTTGTGGAAAGAATTATTTTTTTATTAATATTAGTGAAAAAGCTTTATGTTTAATAGACAGGAGAAGGAGCTTGTACAATAATTATCTGAGTGATATATCACATGAAAATAAAACGACTGTAAAGAAAGTGTAAAAAGCATTAAAATATGAACTAAGGAGGTGTGAAGTGGAGCAGTGGTGTAACTTCGTCAAAATCCTGGGGGGGGGAAGCAAATTTCAAGCCAATTCTCCCAATTCCAATAAAGATGACAGTAAAAACTGAAAAATAAGCCATTTTGTACCATAAAGGTATTATTTAGTGCTATAAAAGTACTATAAAGGTACTTCATAGTACTATAAAGGAAAATACGTAATAAAAAAATTATCTGTTTCTGTTGATGCTTGAATTATGCAGGTTTATCTTAGTTTTGACAAGATTTTGGAAGAAACTAAATTTCAGCTGGGGGGGGGGCAAACTCGGGTCTGGAAGGAGTAATCCAAGTTCTAGGAGGGGTAGTCCCCCCCCCTCCTTTCCCCATAACAAATTACACACCCGAAGTGGAGGCCATGTATAAAATTAATTTTTCTTTGGGATTTTACTCTTTAGCCTGTTTTGTCGTCCCCCAGACGTGCCGCTTGGTCTGGCTCTGCCGACACTCAAAATATCCATGTTTTTCTTTTTAGCATTTTCCTACTTTTAAAAGCCCGCATTTTTCTCCTATTCTCGCACCAAAGAGCAGTGATTGATTTTTGTGTTCTGTTTGTCATCTCACCCCCTTTTAATTTACAAGGTCTCTAAAAATCCTTAAAATACTTAAATTTGCAAGGTCTCTTAAAAATCTTAAAAACTCCCCAAACCGACCACTTTAATAGGTTTTTTAGGTCTATAAAAATTTATTTCTAAAAATTGCATCGTATGTTGTGAGTTTCTATAAGACTTAACTGAGCTTATAAAAGTTCTAAAAAAAAACTATAAAAGTTTATAAGATACTTAAACATTGCAAAGAAGTCCCGATTATTCCAATTGTTCAACTTAGCAGTACATCATGCGTAAATATCGGACTATGAACCCCTTTAGCAGAGAACCCCCCGCCAAGATGCTTTTCAAGGCTCCACCGTCATTATTGATAATCTGACTGTTCAATAAAAGCGTATTTTGGTCATACTGATCAAATGCTGATGAAGAATGTTACATTAAAACGTATCAGGGGCTGTACACTTGACCGCAACAATATAAACATGATTTGTACATAACCATCTGTCAGTAGGCCTAATAATCTTTAAATGGGTGACTAGTTTTAAAAATACCTGTCGCCTTGATTCCAAAGGTCCATAGTACATGTTTTGATTTTAGATGTCAAGTTTGAAGCGTTCTTTTAGTGGGTTCACCAAAAACCATTTTCACGTCATTCCATGTTCACCCCGTAACAATTTTTGGCGTTTTATCTCACTTGTCCCAGGTCCCTAAATATTGAACCCTCAAGAATAGGTTTGGCTCGGGTTTTCGAATTATTAGCTGAAAAAAATGAACATGGAATTTTTTATTTAAAGCAATGTCTTACTGGGAATTATCAATCTCTGATAAGGAATGATGTATCCCAGGGGATTGACGGAGGTCGCGGGTGGCTGGTGAGTGGCTTTGTGGTTACGCCCACTTTTAATAGAGCCTTGGTTCACACTGTTCATGGTAATAAATTTTGAGTAACTGAAACTCTAAAAAGCGAAATTTTAATTAAGATGTGTGCATGGAAAGATCTGTTTTTTGTACTTGTTCTCTAAATGCAAAATTATTAGTTTAAAATACACATACAAAACACTGATTAGCACAAGAAAGTTTCTAAAATTTCTGGAAAAGAGGATAAAACCTCTTTGAACATTGAGGCAATTCTTAAGTCTATTCATTCCTGAAAAACGCAGTTCTCCAAGGTTTTCTTCTGGTCGTTTCAAAATAATGGAGTTATCAGGGTAGTGCCACATTAACATAAGAAAATAAGTAAACAAAATTAATTGGTTGAATTTGACACCACTTTCGTCCATAAATATTCAAACTCTTATAGGCGGGGTCTAGCATAGATTCCCAACAGAAAATACCCCCAACCCTCTGTAATAGATCCCCCCCACGGATAATCCCCCAGAAAATTAACCTATGGAAGATTTCCAGCGGAAAATTCCCCCGCAGAAGAATCTTCTGGAAAATTCCCCCCACGGAAGATCCCCCGGAAAATTCCCCACAAGATAATTTTCCCTGGAAATTCTCTCCAAATGTAAAATTGAGCAGCCAAAGGGAAATTAAGACACATAAAGAGAAAGAAGAAAAGTGAATTTCTTGAACAGGGTTTATAACTTTTTGAAAACTTTCTTAATTTAAACTATTGCTTGCTCATTTGGAATTAGGAGTTTTTAATTTTGCTTGATTCTGGCTTAGAATTTGTCTCCGTGGTATTCAAACTGAAATTTGGAATCAGAAGTTCTTTCAGTTTTAAATTTGGTTGGTTTTAACTTAGGTTTGACTTTGAAGTAGAGTTTGACTCCATCTTAAATGATTATAATATCACAGGCCTAGTCAAGTTTTACAAATAAGATTGATTCCATCCTTTTTATATCGATGATTGGATGCACATAGTCTTTCGGTTCACCTTTGCTCCCTCCCTGTAATTCAGAATTTGAGGTCCAATTGACATCCAACGCTCCTTGGAGGTTTCAAGTCAATCTCCCAAGCAGTTTAAGGGAAATGGCAGATCTACATAGCCTCTTTTGATTTGCTCAGCTATTGGCGGCGGATCTACATTGCGTCTTTTGATTTGCTCAGCTATGGTTGTCGTTTCCGGAGAATACCCTTTGCAAAATTTTGACGTCTGAGCCAGGAAAAGGGTCCCTAGAAACTCATAGGTGATAAGACGAACAAAACCAAATAGACTGTCTTTTCTGCTACTAAACAAATAAGAAAAAGTATTATCACGTGAAGACAAGAGCAACAATATACCCTAAAAAGAGGAATTAATTCTTAATAGGAATGGTCTGTCCCTCCTCAACTCCTTCCTCGTGGTCATAGAAACTATGGTAGATGCTCATTTGATCAGACATTGAGAGTTCTACTGCCTTATTTAAGAGACAAAAGTGATTGGAGAGCAGTCAGCATTCGTCATAGAAACTTTATCTATATCCGGGTTTTCTCATAACCCTTAGGACAGCTAATGAACATTTCGAGGTAGTTATTTTGTTCAGAATAGTTAAAAATACCAATAAATATGCATCCAAGGATGACATAGTCCTCAGAGAACCTGGACAAGGGCCGTAAATCATGTGAACATGTCAATTATTCACAAGGGCATGAAAATTTCAGGAACTATTCTCTCGGTTAGAAAGATCAGAATTTTGCTGTGGGGAGGGGGAGGGGCTAGAGGCCCGGGAAATGAGCCAAAAACTTGTTTTCTGGATTATTTTGGAACTTGAAAGCGTAAGTTGTTGGGCTAAGGGGACTGATATACAAAACATTATTCAAAGGATTGGCCTCTTTGAAAGTTTTATTCAAAACTTTGCGCTAAGGGGACCTTAATGCAGAAAAAATAGTGCTTCCCCTTAAAATGAAACTAAAAAAAAAGGGCTACAAAAGTACCAAAAACTAGGGAGGGTCTCATTCCATTGTAAATTGAAAGTTCTAGTGTCGTGTTTGAAGCCTGAATACAGCTGGAGCGCAATCTGCCTCCCTTTCAGTTCTTTTTATGTTATCTGGTCCCTCCACTGATCCCTATAATATCGAACCAAAATTTTTGAGATACGTATTTATTCAAAAACTTCGAAATGTCTAATAAGTTTGTAATCGGGGTTGATAACACTGCCATAGCCCCTTGTCTTACTCTGCTATGATAACCCAACCCCAGACATAAGAAATTTTAATTAAAATGTAAAAATAAATACTGTTGAGAATTATATACCTCATATTCTGCCTATATTTTGAAATATAGGTAGAATATTCCAAAATTCCTGTTTTTCTTAATTATCTTTATTTGACATACTTCTTCTCTGTGGCTGCTTCAGTTTTACATGCGGGAGGATTTTCTACGGGGGGGAGGGGCGGAAGGTTTACCGAAGGGATTTTCTGCAGGGTGGTATTTTCATGGGGGAATTTTTTAGAAGGGGTGAGGGGGGGGGGCTGGGGTAACATACGTAGTATCCCCATAGACAAATACATCTTTCTTAGGGAAACTACAACTTTTTAAGCTGTTTTGTATCATACTTAGGTCAGCTTAGTTAGAAAAATACACCTTCTAAGGGAAGCTACAACTTTTTAAGCTGTTTTCTATCATACTTGTGTCAGCTTAGTTTTTTTCGGATTTTTCACCCACGTGTCATTTTTTTTTATTTGGCACTCGCCACTACCAAGAACCTTATAATTGCATATAGATGTCTTTTTCAGTAAAAATTTAATTTTTGGTTTTTCTTTTTGTGCAAAAAATAGGCTATGATTGTGTAGGTTGTGTTGATTTTCACTTGAACAATTCAAACAATCAGATTTCACTTTCATTGTTCTAGGATTGTTTTCTCCTCGTCATATACGGCCAATTTGATTAACAAAATTATCTCTTTCGCATCATCGCCATCCGACTCTTCATTAGAACTATCATCGTAATCTTTAGCGTTATTCAACTCATTTTTGGAGTCTGTCAGTGCCAACGTAGCTAAAGCCTTCTTCATCCTCACCATGAACATCCTTATCATCTTTGAAGTTGTCTACTACGTCGGTGCCATTGTAGACGCCATTGATATCGGTGTTGCCGTCGTCATGACCATCATCAGTAGTGTGCTTGTATAAGATTTCACGAGTACATTGACGAGTACAAGAATATACACTACAGTTTCAATTGCGCAAGAAAAACCCATGCTTGAGACATTAAACTCACAGGTTTTTTAGGGAAAGCTGTCAATCACCCATGTGTTATCCACAGTTCCATTTTTGAAGTCTGTGGAAACAGTTTGACGTGTTCGGTGAGACTACGTTCCTTGGTGTTTGATAGACATTTGCAAACAAAAAAAGGGGTAATTAGTGATTGGATAATTTTTAACAAGAAATGACTGAAAAGTGTTATGGAGGAGATGGGATGATTGTGTACTGTATAATACACAAGTGATGGTTTGCACAGTGTTGTCAATTTTAAATAGTTTAGAAATAAAAAAAAATTAACAAGAAATGGCTGAAAAGTGTTTTGAGGGAGTTGAGTTGCAAGAGGGTTGAGTTGAACGAGGGTTCAGTTACATGCGGATTCAGTTACACGGGGATTAGTTAAATGGGGTCGAGTTGCACGAGGGTTCAGTAGCACGAGGGTTCAGTAGCACGGAGGTTCAGTTGTACGGGGTTTTGGTTATACAGGGGTTAAGTTACATGGGGGGTTCAGTTGCACGGGGGTTTAGTTAAATGGGGCTTGAGTTGCACGGGGGTTGAGTTGCACGAGGGTTCAGTTGCACGGGGGGTTCAGTTACATGCAGATTCTGCTACACAGGGATTAGTTAAATGCGGTTGAGCTGCATAGTCTCGTTGGAAAAAATTGGAGTTCATACTTAAACAGTTCTATTAAGAGCTATTGCTATGGAAATGGCTCATTTTTGAATCAAACCTATGCTTTTCCGACTGAAGATACACATTTGAATCAGAAAATGTGAAAATGTACACAATTGAAACAGAGAAGTGTGTTTTGACGATATTTTCTATATTTTCGTCTGAAAAATAGGAGTTCACGCTTAAAAAGTTCTATTAAGAGCTATTTTTATGGAAATACTTTTACAATCGGAAATGTTCGATTAACATTTGCAAAAAGGGGTAATGGGATTTGCGAATTGGAGGAGATGGGGTGATTGTGTACTGTATAATACACAAGTGATGTTTTGGAGAGTATTGTCAATTTAAAATAGTTTAGAAATAAAAAAAAATTAACAAGAAATGACTGAAAAGTGTTTTGAGGGGAAGGGTGCGCTGGGAGGGTTGAGTTGCACGAGGGTTCAGTTAAGGGGGTACAGTTACACGAGGGTTTGGTTAAATGGGGGTCGAGTTGCACGAGGGTTCAGTAGCACGAGGGTTCAGTAGCACGGGGGGTTCAGTTGTACGGGGTTTCGGTTATACAGGGGTTCAGTTACATGAAGGGTTCAGTTGCACGGGGGTTTAGTTAAATGGGGCTTGAGTTGCACGGGAGTTGAGTTGCACGAGGCTTCAGTTGCACGGGGGTTCAGTTACATGCGGATTCAGTTACACGGGGATTAGTTAAATGCGGTTGAGTTGCATAGTCTCGTTGGAAAAAATTGGAGTTCATACTTAAACAGTTCTATTAAGAGCTATTGCTATGGTAATGATTCATTTTTGAATCGGAACTATGCTTTTCTGACTGAAGATACACATTTGAATCAGAAAATGTGAAAATGTACACAATTGAAACAGAGAAGTGTGTTTTAACGATATTTTCTATAATTTCGTCTGAAAAATAGGAGTTCACGCTTAAAAAGTTCTATTAAGAGCTATTTTTATGGAAATGCTTTTACAATCGGAAATGTTTGATTAACATTTGCAAAAAAGGGGTAATGGGATTTGCGAATTGGAGGAGATGGGGTGATTGTGTACTGTATAATACACAAGTGATGTTTTGGAGAGTATTGTCAATTTAAAATAGTTTAGAAATAAAAATAAATTAATAAGAAATGGCTGAAAAGTGTTTTGAGGGAGATGGGTTGTATGGAGGGTTGAGTTGCACGAAGGTTCAGTTAAAGGGGGTACACTTACACGGGGGTTTAGTTAAATGGGGTCGAGTTGCACGAGGGTTTAGTAGTACGAGGGTTCAGTAGCACGGGGGTTCAGTTTTACGGGGTTTCGGTTATACAGGGGTTCAGTTACATGGGGGGTTCAGTTGCACGGGGGTTTAGTTAAATGGGGCTTGAGTTGCACGGGAATTGAGTTGCACGAGGGTTCAGTTGCACGGGGGTTCAATTACATGCGGATTCAGTTACACGGGAATTAGTTAAATGCGGTTGAGTTGCATAGTCTCGTTGGAAAAAATTGGAGTTCATACTTAAACAGATGGAAAAATGGTACTTGTTAAATATTCGGGTAGACATACGACTAAGAAACGCTTCACTATAAATAAGGCTATCGTGTTTTTCCGAACTTTCTAGGGCGGGGTAACTATTTAGTTTAAATAATTCTAGGAGGAATTGAGTTTTTGTGGCTGGTGTGGAAAATTGGTACTTGCTAAATATTCGGGTAGACATACGACTAAGAAATGCTTCACTTTAAATAAGGCTATCGTGTTTTTCTGAACTTTCTAGGGTGAGGGTAAGTATTTAGTTTAAATAATTCTAGGAGGAATTGAGTTTTATGGATGGTATGGAAAAAATGGTACTTGTTAAATATTCGGGTAGACATACGACTAAGAAACGCTTCACTATAAATAAGGCTATCGTGTTTTTCCGAACTTTCTAGGGTGGGGGTAACTATTTAGTTAAAATAATTCTAGGAGGAATTGAGTTTTATGGATGGTATGGAAAAATGGTACTTGTTAAATATTCGGGTAAACATACGACTAAGAAAACGCTTCACTATAAATAAGGCTATCGTGTTTTTCTGAACTTTCTAGGGTGGGGGTAACTATTTAGTTTAAATAATTCTAGGAGGAATTGAGTTTTATGGATGGTATGGAAATATGGTACTTGTTAAATATTCGGGTTAACATACGACTAAGAAACACTTCACTATAAATAAGGCTATCGTGTTTTTCCGAACTTTCTAGGGCGGGGGTAACTATTTAGTTTAAATAATTCTAGGAGGAATTGAGTTTTGTGGCTGGTGTGGAAAAAATGGTGCTTGTTAAATATTCGGGTAGACGTGCGACTAAGAAACGCTTCACTATAAATAAGGCTATTGTGTTTTTCTGAACTTTCTAGGGCGAGGGTAAGTATTTAGTTTAAATAATTCTAGGAAGAGGTGACTTGAAATGCTTCATCAGAAATAGTTTATTGCTAATGATACCTCCTCGACAGATATTTGTTTTTTTGTATTTTATAGCTATTAGCCAAACGTTGCTCTGTGTTTGTCACACCAACTAGTAAATATTTATCGGGGGTTTTATTTTTTCTGTTCAATTATTTTCAGTGTAAGCCAATATAATTACCTCATTCTTTTATTCTAACTTAACTTGTAGGAATAGGACTTCTAGAATAAGGATTCATTCCCTCGACTAAATCAGCTTATTCATGTATAATGGTGAACAAAAGACTATTAATTCTCCGTATTCTTCTTCTTCTTATCTAGCTAAACGTTGCGCTGTGTTTGTCACACCAACTAGTAAATATTTATCGGGCTTTTATTTTTTCCCGTTCAATTATTTTCAGTGTAAGCCAATATAATGCTAGGGGGAGTAAAAATGGTAGTTATTTAGTACCCGGTAAACAGGTGACTTGATATGCTTCATTAGAAGTAGGTTATTGCTAATGATACCTCCTCGACAGATATTTTTATGGCTCTAACAATTGTACTCTATGCCTGCCCAGAGACACGATGTGGCTTTCCCACTATTGCTCTATGGCCGGTTATCGACACTACCTAGTTTATTGCATGTATTAAATCAGTATTTTTTACGCAGTGGAACGATAAACACATAAGTCATATCTTTAAAAAAAAGTGAAGATGGAGCATTTTAATAAATTCTGTTCACATAACAAGGTTATTGTAGCATTGAATGCCGACAAGGAGAAGTATTTAAACTATGAAACAAGTACAAGTGGTAGCACTATTGGAAATGTATGCATGCACTGTCATGACAGTAAGGAATTAAATTTCTTTGGAATACCGAAAAAATTCAACTCTTATGTTGGTGGTTATGCGAGATTGAGATCTCCAGAGATGATTGCACTCAAAGAGAATGCCAACATAAAAATAATCGTTGATGATAGAGGACAACTCCTTGCTACTGTTGCAGGTAACACATTACCTACTGATACATCCAATCTCCACCTTTCGGGTATTAGCATTCAACGGAAGATCAATAAAAGAAAGGCCTACTCTTCTACTAATATCGTAAACCATATCTTGTCTACGTGCCGAATTTGTTACCTGTGTAAAAATAGTGTGATAATAGACAGTGAAATTGCCAGAAAAATAAAAAGGGCATTGTCAGAAAATATCACTAAGGAATATAAAGATGAATCGATGAAAAACAAAGCACCAGCAAACGTTACTGCCATTGATCAAAACAGTCAATAAACCAAATAATACCAAAGACGAAAAGCATATTGAGCCTGTTGATGTGACACCAGTAAAAATTGTGTATGACGCAAAATGGAATAATGATTATTCTACTGATTACGAACTAAGAGAAGACAATAGCTATAATATCACGAGAGAACATGGTGAACTATTTTATGGAAAAGATTCAAAATGTCCAAAGTTAATTATCGATATTAATAATGTATCATAATATATTTTTGTATTAATATTCTGCATAGCATTATTTCATTAAAAATATATTATGCATTACATTGTTATGTGTTCATTATTTTTAGAGTAAGCTAGCATATCAAACTTTTAGAATGTCTAATAAAACGTCGGAGATGTAAGAAAAGGAATTTGCATACATCAATTGTCAAACACATGGGATAACATTCACAAAATCTTCGTATCAGAATGAATAAATTATTTATCAGCATCCGTTGTTGGATATGTCATTATGAAAAAAATTGTAAGTAAGTAAGTAACAAACTCTTTCTTGAATTCACCTCTTGGATACACAATACAGAAATTTCATTAAGGAAATTATGAAAAAAAAATTGTAAGTTAGTAACAAACTCTTTCTTGAATTCACCTCTTGGATACACAATACAGAAATTTCATTAAGGAAATTATGAAAAAAAAAATTGTAAGTAAGTAACAAACTCTTTCTTGAAGTCACCTCTTGGATTAACAATGCAGAAATTTCATTTAATAAATTATCAAAAAATTGTAAGTAAGTAGCAAATTTTTTCTTGAATTCGTGTCCTGGATAAATAAAAAAGACATTTCATTCAAGAGATTATGACAAAATTCTAAGTAAGTAACAAACTCTTTCTTGAAGTCACCTCTTGGACACACAATGCAGAAACTTCATTTAAAAAACTATGAAAACATTGTAAGTAAGTAAGTAACAAATTCTTTATTGAAGTCACCTCTTGGATACACAATACAGAAATTTCATTAAAGAAATTATGAAAAAATTGTAAGTAAGTAGCAAATTCTTTCTTGAATTCGCCTGCTGGATAAACAAAAAGACATTTCGTTCAAGAAATTATGACAAAATTCTAAGTAAGTAACAAACTCTTTATGGTTTTCACGTCTTAGATACACGATGTAGAAATTTCATTCAAGAAATTATAAAAAATTCTCATTAAGTAACAATTTCTTTCTTGAAGTCCCCTCTTGGATACACAATACAGAAATTTCATTAAGGAAATTATGAAAAAAATTGTAAGTAAGTAACAAAATCTTTATTGATTTCACCTCTTGGATACACAATACAGATACTTCATTCAAGAAATTATGAAAAAATCGCAAGTAAGTAACAAACTCTTTATTGTTTTCTCCTCTTGGATATACAATACGGAAATTTCATTCAATAAATTATGAAAAAATTGTAAGCAAGTAACAAACTCTTTCCTGAACTCACCTCTTGGACACACAATGCAAAAACTTCATTTAAGTAACTATGAAAAAATTGTAAGTAAGTAACAAATTCTTTCTTGAATTCCCCTCTTGGATAAACAAAAAAGTCACTTCATTCAAGAAATTATGACAAAATTCTAAGTAAATAACAAACCCTTTTTTGAATTCACCATTGGGATGCACAATACAGAAATTTAATTCAGGAAATTATGAAAAACATTGCAAACAAACTCTTTCTTGAACTCGCTTCCTGGACAGACAATACAGCAATTTCACTCAAGAAATTATGAAAAAAATTGTAAGTAAGTAGCAAACTGCTTCTTGAATTCTCCTCCTGGATGCACAATACAGAAATTTCATTCAATAAATTATAAAAAAATTGTAAGTAAGTAACAAACTCTTTCTTGAATACACCTCTTGGATACACAATACGGAAATTTCATTCAAGAAATTATGAGAAAATTCTAAGTAAGTAACAATCTCTTTCTTGAAGCCCCCTCTTAGATACGCAATACGATACGAAAATTTCATTCAAGAAGTTATGAGAAAATTCCAGGTAAGTAACAATCTCATAATCGAAGTCCCCGTTTGGATACACAATACGGAAATTTCATTCAAGAAATTATAAAAAAAAATGAAAGTAAGTAACAAACTCTTTATTGATTTCAACACTTGGATACAAAAAAAAGACATTTCATTCAAGAAATTATGACAAAATTCTAAGTAAGTAACAAGCTCATTCTTGAACTCGCCGTTTGCATGCACAATACAGAAATTTCATTCTAAGGGACCTCTACACGTGACTAAATACGTTTTGTTCAGAACTTCAACCATTTTGAACGTAAACACGTTGTGTAACGTCCGCTACCCTTTTGTATACTGGATGGTGATGGTGACATGAAACGTTTTCGCTTTTTTCTCATCATCATTGTCACGTTTTTTCCACTAGGTGTGCTAGTATTTTCCAAATAATTTCAGATAACGCATGTAAAAGCCTGTTTGGAAATTGTCGCTCTTGTTATGATAAAAAATAGTTTGGGACAAGAAAAAAAAAACCTAAAATAATGTCATGAAATCAACATGCAAAGTCGACATAGCTTTATTTCATTTTTTAAGGTTCATTTAGACGAGGTTACGTGTAACAAACTCTTTATTGGTTTCAACTCTTGGATACAAAAAAAAAGACATTTCATTCAAGAAATTTTGATAAAATTCTAAGTAAGTAACAAGCTCATTCTTGAATTCGCCGTTTGCATGCACAATACAGAAATTTCATTCTAAGGGACCTCTACGCGTGATTAAATACGTTTTGAAACTACATGCTATTTGCTTGCCTTTCCTTAGTACCTTTCCAAACGAGCGGGGATTCCCCACTGGTTCCTACACATTGCAAAAAAGTGAGCAGTACGAACGGGGATTCCCCACACATTTTTTTTTCAACTCCACTCTTTCAACCAGACTGGTTTTTTAGACAACACCCATTTTTGAGGGGCCAATCAGAGACAGCGGAGGTTGCTCAATATACGATAACTTGATTGGTGATTGGTTACACACCGCGACGGCACATACATAGTGAGAGAGACATGCAAAGTCGACATAGCTTTATTTCATTTTTAAGGTTAATTTAGACGAGGTTACGTGCGCGCACGTAACCTCGTCTAAATTAACCTTAAAAATGAAATAAAGCTATGTCGACTTTGCATGTCTCTCTCACTATGTATGTGCCGTCGCGGTGTGTAACCAATCACCAATCAAGTTATCGTATATTGAGCAACCTCCGCTGTCTCTGATTGGCCCCTCAAAAATGGGTGTTGTCTAAAAAACCAGTCTGGTTGAAAAAGTGGAGTTGAAAAAAAATGTGTGGGGAATCCCCGTTCGTACTGCTCACTTTTTGCAATGTGTAGGAACCAGTGGGGAATCCCCGCTCGTTTGGAAAGATGCTAAGGAAAGGCAAGCAAATAGTATGTAGTTTCAAAACGTATTTAATCACGCGTAGAGGTCCCTCAGAATAAAATTTGTGTATTGTGCATGCAAACGGCGAATTCAAGAATGAGTTTGCTACTTACTTAGAATTTTATCATAATTTCTTGCGCGCACGTAACCTCGTCTAAATTAACCTTAAAAATGAAATAAAGCCATGTCGACTTTGCATGTCTCTCTCACTATGTATGTGCCGTCGCGGTGTGTAACCAATCACCAATCAAGTTATCGTATATTGAGCAACCTCCGCTGTCTCTGATTGGCCCCTCAAAAATGGGTGTTGTCTAAAAAACCAGTCTGGTTGAAAAAGTGGAGTTGAAAAAAAATGTGTGGGGAATCCCCGTTCGTACTGCTCACTTTTTTGCAATGTGTAGGAACCAGTGGGGAATCCCCGCTCGTTTGGAAAGGTACTAAGGAAAGGCAAGCAAATAGCTTGTAGTTTCAAAACGTATTTAATCACGCGTAGAGGTCCCTTAGAATGAAATTTCTGTATTGTGCATGCAAACGGCGAATCCAAGAATGAGTTTGTTACTTACTTAGAATTTTATCAAAATTTCTTGAATGAAATGTCTTTTTTTTGTATCCAAGAGTTGAAACCAATAAAGAGTTTGTTACACGTAACCTCGTCTAAATGAACCTTAAAAATGAAATAAAGCTATGTCGACTTTGCATGTTGATTTCATGACATTATTTTAGGTTTTTTTTTTCTTGTCCCAAACTGTTTTTTATCATAACAAGAGCGACAATTTCCAAACAGGCTTTTACATGCGTTATCTGAAATTATTTGGAAAATACTAGCACACCTAGTGGAAAAAACTTGACAATGATGGCGAGAAAAAAGCGAAAACGTTTCATGTCACCATCACCATCCAGTATACAAAAGGGTAGCGGACGTTACACAACGTGTTTACGTTCAAAATGGTTGAAGTTCTGAACAAAACGTATTTAGTCACGTGTAGAGGTCCCTTAGAATGAAATTTCTGTATTGTGCATGCAAACGGCGAATTCAAGAATGAGTTTGTTACTTACTTAGAATTTTGTCATAATTTCTTGAATGAAATGTCTTTTTTTTGTATCCAAGTGTTGAAATCAATAAAGAGTTTGTTACTTACTTTCATTTTTTTTATAATTTCTTGAATGAAATTTCCGTATTGTGTATCCAAACGGGGACTTCGATTATGAGATTTTTACTTAAATGGAATTTTCCCATAATTTCTTGAATGAAATTTTCGTATCGTATTGCGTATCTAAGAGGGGGCTTCAAGAAAGAGATTGTTACTTACTTAGAATTTTCTCATAATTTCTTGAATGAAATTTCCGTATTGTGTATCCAAGAGGTGTAATCAATAAAGAGTTTGTTACTTACTTACAATTTATTTATAATTTATTGAATGAAATATCTGTATTGTGCATCCAGGAGGAGAATTCAAGAAGCAGTTTGCTACTTACTTACAATTTTTTTCATAATTTCTTGAGTGAAATTGCTGTATTGTCTGTCCAGGAAGCGAGTTCAAGAAAGAGTTTGTTAGCAATGTTTTTCATAATTTCCTGAATTAAATTTCTGTATTGTGCATCCGAATGGCGAATTCAAGAAAGGGTTTGTTATTTACTTAGAATTTTGTCATAATTACTTGAATGAAATGACTTTTTTGTTTATCCAAGAGGGGAATTCAAGAAAGAATTTGTTACTTACTTACAATGTTTTCATAGTTACTTAAATGAAGTTTCTGCATTGTGTGTCCAAGAGGTGACTTCAAGAAAGAGTTTGTTACTTGCTTACAATTTTTTCATAATTTATTGAATGAAATTTCCGTATTGTATATCCAAGAGGAGAAAACAATACAGAGTTTGTTACTTACTTGCGATTTTTTCATAATTTCTTGAATGAAGTATCTGTATTGTGTATCCAAGAAGTGTAATCAATAAAGATTTTGTTACTTACTTACAAATATTTTCATAATTTCATGAATGAAATTTTCGTATTGTGTATCCAAGAGGGGACTTCAAGAAAGAAATTGTTACTTAATGAGAATTTTTTATAATTTCTTGAATGAAATTTCTACATCGTGTATCTAAGACGTGAAAACCATAAAGAGTTTGTTACTTACTTAGAATTTTGTCATAATTTCTTGAACGAAATGTCTTTTTGTTTATCCAGCAGGCGAATTCAAGAAAGAATTTGCTACTTACTTACAATTTTTTCATAATTTCTTTAATGAAATTTCTGCATTGTGTATCCAAGAGGTGACTTTAAGAAAGAATTTTTTACTTACTTACTTACAATTGTTTCATAGTTTCTTAAATGAAGTTTCTGCATTGTGTGTTCAAGAGGTGACTTCAAGAAAGAGTTTGTTACTTACTTAGAATTTTGTCATAATTTCTTGAATGAAATGTCTTTTTTATTTATCCAGGAGACGAATTCAAGAAAGAATTTGCTACTTACTTACAATTTTTTGATAATTTCTTAAATGAAATTTCTGCATTGTGTACCCAAGAGGTGACTTCAAGAAAGAGTTTGTTACTTACTTACATTTTTTTTCATAATTTCCTTAATGAAATTTCTGTATTGTGTATCCAAGAGGTGAATTCAAGAAAGAGTTTGTTACTTACTTACAATTTTTTTTCATAATTTCCTTCATGAAATTTCTGTATTGTGTATCCAAGAGGTGAATTCAAGAAAGAGTTTGTTACTTACTTACAATTTTTTTTTCATAATTTCCTTAATGAAATTTCTGTATTGTGTATCCAAGAGGTGAATTCAAGAAAGAGTTTGTTACTTACTTACTTACAATTTTTTTCATAATGACATATCCAACAACGGATGCTGATAAATAATTTATTCATTCTGATACGAAGATTTTGTGAATGTTATCCAATGTGTTTGACAATTGATGTATGTAAATTCCTTTTCTTACATCTCCAACGTTTTATTAGACATTCTAAACGTTTGATATGCTAGCTTACTCTAAAAATAATGAACACATAACAATGTAATGCATAATATATTTTTAATGAAATAATGCTATGTAGAATATTAATACAAAAATATATTATGATACATTATTAATATCGATGATTAACTTTGGACATTTTGAATCTGTTCCATAAAATAGTTCACCATGTTTTCTCTTGATATTATAGCTATTGTCTTCTCTTAGTTCATAATCAGTAGAATAATCATTATTGCATTTTGCGTCATACACAATTTTTACTGGTGTCACATCAACAGGCTCAATATAATTTTCGTCTTTGGTATTATTTGGTCCATTGACTGTTTGATCAATGGCAGTAACGTTTGCTGGTGCTTTGTTTTTCATCGATTCATCTTTATATTCCTTAGTGATATTTTCTGACAATGCCCTTTTTATTTTTCTGGCAATTTCACTGTCTATTATCACACTATTTTTACACAGGTAACAGTTTCGGCACGTAGACAAGATATGGTTTACGATATTAGTAGAAGAGTAGGCCTTTATTTTATTGATCTTCCGTTGAATGCTAATACCCGAAAGGTGACGATTGGATGTATCAGTAGGTAATGTGTTATCTGCAACAGTAGCAAGGAGTTGTCCTCTATCATCAACGATTATTTTTATGTTGGCATTCTCTTTGAGTGCAATCATCTCTGGAGATCTCAATCTCGCATAACCACCAACATAAGAGTTGAATTTTTTCGGTATTCCAAAGAAATTTAATTCCTAACTGTCATGACAGTGCATGCATACATTTCCAATAGTGCTACCACTTGTACTTGTTTCATAGTTTAAATACTTCTCCTTGTCGGCATTCAATGCTACAATAACCTTGTTATGTGAACAGAATTTATTAAAATGCTCCATCTTCACTTTTTTTTAAGAGATATGACTTATGTGTTTATCGTTCCACTGCGTAAAAAATACTGATTTAATACATGCAATAAACTAGGTAGTGTCGATAACCGGCCATAGAGCAATAGTGGGAAAGCCACGTCGTGTCTCTGGGCAAGCATAGAGTACAATTGTTAGAGCCATAAAAATATCTGTCGAGGAGGTATCATTAGCAATAACCTACTTCTAATGAAGCATATCAAGTCACCTGTTTACCGGGTACTAAATAACTACCATTTTTACTCCCCCTAGCATTATATTGGCTTACACTGAAAATAATTGAACGGGAAAAAATAAAAGCCCGATAAATATTTACTAGTTGGTGTGACAAACACAGAGCAACGTTTAGCTATGAAATACAAAAAAACAAATATCTGTCGAGGAGGTATCATTAGCAATAAACTATTTCTAATGAAGCATTTCAAGTCACCTGTTTCTAGAATTATTTAAACTAAATACTTACCCTCGCCCTAGAAAGTTCAGAAAAACACAATAGCCTTATTTATAGTGAAGCATTTCTTAGTCGGATGTCTACCCGAATATTTAACAAGTACCATTTTTCCACACCAGCCACAAAACTCAATTCCTCCTAGAATTATTTAAACTAAATAGTTACCCCCGCCCTAGAAAGTTCGGAAAAACACGATAGCCTTATTTAAAGTGAAGCGTTTCTTAGTCGTATGTCTACCCGAATATTTAACAAGTACCATTTTTCCATCTGTTTAAGTATGAACTCCAATTTTTTCCAACGAGACTATGCAACTCAACCGCATTTAACTAATTCCCGTGTAACTGAATCCGCATGTAACTGAACCCCCGCGCAACTGAACCCTCGTGCAACTCAACTCCCGTGCAACTCAAGCCCCATTTAACTAAACCCCCTGTGCAACTGAACCCCCCATGTAACTGAACCCCTGTAAAACTGAAACCCCGTACAACTGAACCCCCGTGCTACTGAACCCTCGCACTACTAAACCCTCGTGCAACTCAACCCCATTTAACTAAACCCCCGTGTAACTGTACCCCCTTTAACTGAACCCTCGTGCAACTCAACCCTCCATGCAACCCATCTCCCTCAAAACACTTTTCAGCCATTTCTTGTTAATTTTTTTTTATTTCTAAACTATTTTAAATTGACAATACTCTCCAAAACATCACTTGTGTATTATACAGTACACAATCACCCCATCTCCTCCAATTCGCAAATCCCATTACCCCTTTTTTGCAAATGTTAATCAAACATTTCCGATTGTAAAAGCATTTCCATAAAAATAGCTCTTAATAGAACTTTTTAAGCGTGAACTCCTATTTTTCAGACGAAATTATAGAAAATATCGTTAAAACACACTTCTCTGTTTCAATTGTGTACATTTTCGCATTTTCTGATTCAAATGTGTATCTTCAGTCAGAAAAGCATAGTTTCGATTCAAAAATGAATCATTACCATAGCAATAGCTCTTAATAGAACTGTTTAAGTATGAACTCCAATTTTTTCCAACGAGACTATGCAACTCAACCGCATTTAACTAATCCCCGTGTAACTGAATCCGCATGTAACTGAGCCCCCGTGCAACTGAACCCTCGTGCAACTCAACTTCCGTGCAACTCAAGCCCCATTTAACTAAACCCCCGTGCAACTGAACCCCCCATGTAACTGAACCCCTGTATAACCGAAACCCCGTACAACTGAACCCCCCGTGCTACTGAACCCTCGTGTTACTGAACCCTCGTGCAACTCGACCCCCATTTAACTAAACCCTCGTGTAACTGTACCCCCTTAACTGAACCCTCGTGCAACTCAACCCTCCCAGCGCACCCTTCTCCCTCAAAACACTTTTCAGTCATTTCTTGTTAAACTTTTTTTATTTCTAAACTATTTTAAATTGACAATACTCTCCAAAACATCACTTGTGTATTATACAGTACACAATCACCCCATCTCCTCCAATTTGCAAATCCCACTACCCCTTTTTGTAAATGTTAACTGAACATTTCCGATTGTAAAAGCATTTCCATAAAAATAGCTCTTAATAGAACTTTTTAAGCGTGAACTCCTATTTTTCAGACGAGAATATAGAAAATATCGTCAAAACACACTTCTCTGTTTCAATTGTGTACATTTTCACATTTTCTGATTTAAATGTGTATCTTCAGTCGGAAAAGCATAGTTTTGATTCAAAAATGAGCCATTTCCATAGCAATAGTTCTTAATAGAACTGTTTAAGTATGAACTCCAATTTTTTCCAACGAGACTATGCAGCTCAACCGCATTTAACTAATCCCCATGTAGCTGAATCCGCATGTAACTGAACCCCCCGTGCAACTGAACCCTCGTGCAACTCAACCCCCGTGCAACTCAAGCCCCATTTAACTAAACCCCCGTGCAACTGAACCCCCCATGTAACTGAACCCTTGTATAACCGAAACCCCTTACAACTGAACCTCCGTGCTACTGAACCCTCGTGCTACTGAACCCTCGTGCAACTCGACCCCATTTAACTAATCCCCGTGTAACTGAATCCGCATGTAACTGAACCCTCGTGCAACTCAACCCTCGTGCAACTCAACTCCCTCGAAACACTTTTCAGCCATTTCTTGTTAATTTTTTTTTATTTCTAAACTATTTAAAATTGACAACACTGTGCAAACCATCACTTGTGTATTATACAGTACACAATCATCCCATCTCCTCCAAAACACTTTTCAGTCATTTCTTGTTAAAAATTATCCAATCACTAATTACCCATTTTTTTTTTGCAAATGTCTATCAAACGCCAAGGAACGTAATCTCACCGAACACGTCAAACTGTTTCCACAGACTTCAAAAATGGAACTGTGGATAACTCATGGGTGATTGACAGCTTTCCCTAAAAAACCTTTGAGTTTAATGTCTCAAGAATGGGTTTTTCTTGCGCAATTGAAACTGTAGTGTATATTCTTGTACTCGTCAATGTACTCGTGAAATCTTATACAAGCACACTACTATCATCATCAGTCATATCAGAAATCCCCAGGCAAATCTGTTATCCATATAAAGAAACCCCCCTCTCTCCTTGGTAACTTCCATCATCAATCTTCTATGACGAGTCATAATAACACAGGGTAGGTGGCATATACTCGTCGGAAAGTGCCCTCAAAAAATAGATATGGTTTTAATGGAAATTCATTTCAAAATCAAAGTTTTTCAGAAAAAGTAAAGAGCGAAGTTGAAACTTAAACCGAAGAAAAAATTACTGCTTCGTAGTTAATGCAACATGTTTTTGAAAAACTTATTTAAATAAGCTTTCTCGTTTTATTTCCCTATTTTGTCGAATTGTGAAAAAATGGCGCTTTATTGAAAACAAAACTGACGCAACAGTACAGAGCTAATAGTGGGAAATCCTTAAATAGCATGTAGAAAATAAAAGGCTAATTTATTATGCTCTCAATGGTCTGTTACCGGCCTTGAAATCAATAAACTTTACTGTTCAATTATAATTATCTAACAAACTGAAGCAAGCTTAGTTTCCAGTAACGCGTTAGCTTTTACAGAATTCTAAGAGTTTAAGAAAATATCTCGAGCCAGTTTATTTGACTGTGAAATAATATATACAGCAGGGAAAGAACTGAAAACCTAAGGTTCAGGACTTTCAACCATAAAGATTATTGTTGTGCCCTTTTCTACTCCCAGCCTTTTTACTCCAGAAATGGCAACCAAAATTCCTTTTTGAGGGCTATATGGTACTTTATGATGGTGTTATGAAGTCGAACCTATACAAAGTACGTACATATGAAAGTAGCTTTTACATGAACCATGAAATAGCTGTCTGTGGTGTCCCAGTGCCCCACTAGCGGTGGAGACAGGAAAAGGGATGCCTCAGGGCTTTCCATGCAAAAAGTGATTTTCCTTGTTGTTCAAGGTGGGTGGCTCAAATTCTCCTGGGTTCTCCTTGAAAAGGATGGTTACAGGCGTGTGACTTTTTTTTCCTTCACTTCTTTTTCTTTGTCAGGCTTAATCGTATCGGACCAGTGGTCATAGAAAATTTGAATATGGCTATTTAGAGATGAATCATTTGGTTCTAATACAGTTGTTAAGTACAGCCAATATTTAGAAGTATGAAATAGTCTTGGAAAAGATTCCTTTAATGCGAATTTTTACTGTCCAATTTTTCTTCTTGTATTTCCTGACGATAAACCGGTAAGAGCCAGAAAATTAAGGATAGGACTTATGAGTAGCCTACTACCAAGAAATTTCCAGGGGGATAAGTGCTATCTGGAGGTTTTCTTCCGCATTATTCAAACGGTACCATTTCTTATTTTCCTATTCCAAGCATATTTAAATATATTTTTTGTCCGGGGGAGGTTATTGCCCCGTCTGTTACGCCCCTTCCGGTGCCCTAGTTGGGTTTAGCCTTACCCCTCTGTAGAAGAAAAATGTAGTTGCATGAATAATTTAAGAATTAAAATATATTTTTAAATAACAAATGCGGCTTTTATATAAAGGCAAAAAGTGATACTAAAATCAAATAATGAACAAAAATTAACTTGATAGAAAATGCCCAGTCTTCTCTGAACTTTTTCTTGCAACATTATATTGCTACATGCATTTTATTGAACGTACTGAACACAGTATATATTTCTTAAGCTTTTGCTGAATACAAATCCACTGTTTAAAAATCAATAAATCAATATAATTTTTATACTTCTTGTAAATTCATGGAAGCAATTCTGTTGTCTTGAAAATCATTAAATATTTGTAATTAGCCTACCAATTGGCTGTATTCGTTGTATTCTAGTAGGTTTTCAGGAAAGTTTAAACAAAACACTTGTCTTGGGGGATCCACGTATCAATGTTTACTTTCACTTTTCTTCGATAAAAACTTTGTTGTTACTTTTCTTATGCGTATCGCAAGCAAGTCAAACTAATTTACCAAGTGGAAAATAGAACGAATTGGAGATTGTCCGCACCTTTGCAAATGAATTATATAAAGTGGAAAATAATATTTTCTCCTTTCACAATTAACTATTTTTTATTCAACAGTTTATGCTAATTTTTTAGCTCTTTATCGTAATATTTAAGAACATGATCATTACCCGATAAAACTGCGTTAACTGTGATGAAATGATTCTGTCTGCCTAACCATTTCGTGTGATATCCAATGGCTATCTGAGAAACTTTCAAAGTGTTAGGGTAAAATGGCATTTTAATTACAATACCTTTTAGCCCGGGCATGTGCACAGCCAGACATCTACACAGGGTGGACGCGATGGCGGGAATTTTTTGTCAATCCTCCTCAACTAAAATCACTTTTTTTCTGCAATCCGTATATTTTTCGCACTCATTCTAACCTATCTCCCCATGGACATACGTAAACTCAAGATTTTGAAAATTACTTTTTTTGGTATTGTTGTTGGAATAAAATTTAAAAAAAAATCATTCAAAAAAGAATTTAATTCTTACTGCGTCCCTATATTTTCTTTAATCGGCACCCCGGTGCACCTTACTGGTGAAAAGCTACTAATTTCAGAGAAAAACTTTCATTTCAGATAAAAATTCTTTTGGTGGAGCCACTCCAGTCGCAACCTACACTTGGAAGCGTGGAGCTGCAGCAGCATCCTTCAGAAAAAATGAATCAATAGCCAGACTGAAAGAAGTAGGAAAACAAGAAAAAGGAGAGAGTACAAGGCAAGAGAAGAAGAAGCTAAAAGCTCTATTGTTAGCGCAAAAAATAAAAGAATCTCCACGACAGCCTCGAAAAAGATCGGCATTCTTTGAAACAATCTGGACTGAACCCTGTCCAATATCGTCGTCTATGGACCCAAAGAATATTGCTAAGGCTAGAGCTAAGTGCTTAGCTTGGCTCAGTTAGTTTTGAATATCTTTGATGAGTAGAGTTATCTTCAATAAATAGTTTTAGTAATATTTTTTTCTTAATTGAACAGTTTTGGTTATTTCATGCACCAGTTGTAAATTGTTTTGATTGACTGTGTACTTTAAATATACTTAGTTTTCATGTAGTTTTTCAAATTCTGAGGGAGGGATCCTGATTCCTAAAGTCAAAATGACAAAGCAACTAGATTATGCCCCTAAGTAAAGAAGGGGGAGGGTCCTCGGAATCTGCCTGGCATTTTACGATTTTATTATAATTTCCAACTGTTTTTAGAATAATTTGCCCATTCTTGTGAATTTTTCTCTGTGCTGCCTCCGCATAGGATGAAATCCTGGGTGCTTCTCCTGGTTGCCCCATTGCTACTTTTTCTTGGGTAGACTCATTACTTACCTTGCTTTCACTGTAAATAATTACAATCTAGAATGAATTTTTTCTCCCCATTCCCATAAAAAACATTAACCGGTGTACTATTTCTATGCATGAATCTTTCTGTCTATAATTTTTTTTTAAAACTGATTTTCCGACTCACGTGGCATCATTATCTGATAGATTCCAAATTTTACGCATGGGCAAAAAACCTGTGGCAACCCATAGTATTGGAAGAAAAATTCAGCAAAAGGTCCCAAATGTCAATTACATGCTTTACTTGGGTAGGATTTTAAATTTAAAGTTGTAAGCTAAAACTGTGTTCATACTGTTGAACGCTAAGCGTTTAGAGAACACACAGAGACAATTTGTAATTGAAACAGCGACTTGTTTATATTTCTGAAGACCAAGAAAAAACAAGAAAGGTTAAACACTTATTTCACCCTTAGCTGGCTTTTGTTGTCTGTGTTTGATTCTCAAATAAAAGGCAAAAACGAAATAACAGATATCTCCATGATTTGATCAGCTTAACAAAAATCAGGGAATGAAAGACTTAATTTAATAGGCCAATTCACAAAACCAGAATATGTCTTCCATTAATTTTAATCTATTATCATTTAACGTTAAAAAAAAACAGTACTGGTGCGTTATATGGGCAAGGAAACCAGTCACGAAAAACCCGCCAGACGGGTTAATACAATAGACCGCTATAGAGTAATGCAATGCGAAGCGTGGTTTTCATTGCGTTTACGATATTTAAACTGTTGTTTATTGGGGTTTATGGAGGGGGGGAATGTACCTAGGTTAGGTTAGGTTACGTATTTAATATATGCTATGCTTTACCCCCACCCCCTCCCCCTAATGTGCAATTATGTAGCCCAAATTTGTTTATAAACTATTATATATTCATCCTATTTTATTTTGTTTCATTAGCATTAATCAAACTTGACTTTTTAGAAAGGCCCATATAATGCACCAGTACCAAAAAACCATCCATGAAGAATTACATCTTTTTATTAATGCTCTTTCTACGACCCCTAGAAATATTCCTTATTGACCTGAAATCATGAGATTGGAAAGGATGGTTCCCTCCTATCCCATTTGCCATGGTTCGCATTATATTAATGCTATTCCATTTATTGCGTCTGTCTATTGCAGCGTAAAGGGAATTCTAACATCTTGGCACGTGGGAAGACAGCTGGTAGACTGTATTATAATGGCTACCAGTGAAACATTTAAAAGCCAGCTATAGTTCAATATTGAAAAGAACTGAAAAGACAATTAAGCATTAAAGCAACGGTTGGCTGCTGTCTCCTTATCAATTTCCTAAGAAAGTACTTTTCATTAACTTGTGTCCAAGACAATATTCAAAATGTTCCTTAAAATGACTCCTGTTGTTTGGTGAAGTCAAGACTTTCCAAAAACAAATGACAACTAAAAATAGTTATGTTATCCATGAACGGAAATGAAGTAAGGGCTAGGGCTTAAATAAACAGTTTTTTTTTTAATAAAGAGTGACACTAAAACTTGAGACTAACAGAATTTATTCCGGATTTGAGGGGGGCTCCACCTTCAATAATTCCCCGCTCTATATGCTAAAGTTTTATAGTGTTATACCGGAAGCATTTATGAGTGCATTGAATGTGCAACCAAACATTCGAATTGAAAATTGCCATTTTATTCTTACTGTTCCAGTTACAACATCTACAGCTATTCCAGCTATTATGTTCTTTACTTATGGTTGCAGCAGTAGCTGCAACCTAGTAAAGAGCAAACTATAGTACATAGTGGCCAAAAGTTAAAAAAAGCGTTTTGAAAAAAATGCCTACCTAACACTGATTCAGGAACTATAAATATTATTTCGGTTCATCTTAAAAGTAAAAGTTTATTGTGAAAATAAATTAATGGTCATTTGAAAAAAAGCCTGAAGCCTCACAAATATGGTGCAGATCGAAAAATGCACCATTGGAATCAGCATGGTTGAAAACCTTGAGAAGAGAAATTGCAGTCCCCCAGCTTGGAAAGCAAGGAAAATCACCTTTTGCATCAGTATCACTGATGTGTCTCCTTTTTTTCTTTTTTTTTCAGGGCTAGCGGGTTACCAGAACATCATAGAGAGATGTTTAATGGCTCATTTAAAAGCTATTTCTCATATCTACTTGTTTTTATAAGTTCCACCATATGCAAATACCATATGGCACTAGAAATGACACTTTTTATGACATTTCTAAAGGGGTGAGGCTAGCGGGCTACCAAAAAATCGTTGACAGATGTTTAATAGCTCATATTGCTCACATCCAAGTTCTTCCTATAGATTCCGCCATCTTTAAGTGTCAAATTGCACTAAAAACTGGTGCCATGTCTCAAGTGGAAAAACTGGGGCTAGTGGGCTACGAGGACTTTTAAAAGATATGTTTAATAGCTCATTTGGAAGCTATTTCTCAATTTTACGTGCTTTTTATCAATTCTATCGTCCGTAAGTGCCGTATAGAACTAAAAACGGCACTTGTGGCGCCACTTCTTAAGTGAAAAAGCTTGGAAGCATAAAACGGTACCATTGTAATGATTATGGTCCAAAAGCCTTAACTGGAGGCTTACAAAAAAAACCTCCTGTACACTCCCCCTCCCATTCACCTTAGTAAGTTTCATTAGTCCGTTGCGAGAACTCGTTATGAACTCATTGTCTTGAACGTGGTCAGCCAAAGTTGAGGCATGTTTTATAATAGCCAACTACAAATGTATTTGCTGAATAAGGTACAATAACTATGCTTTTGGTGATAACATGCCATAGTCCCTTTAAAAAGGGCTGTAAGTTCCGAAATTATGGTCCTAATAAAACCAATAGATTAAATTCTTGTCAGCCGCTGTATTTCAGTTACTAGAGGGTTAGACTTTGAAACAGAATGTCTAGGATTTAATTCTTGATCGGGATTTTTTTTCAATCATGATTTTGTGAGTTATATATGATTATTTTTCTGATAATTCACAATTTATGTAAATGTGATGCAATTATTTTTTAAATTTTTCAAGCATTTTCATTCAAAAGGGAATGGAGGTCATATAGTTTCGTGCTTTGCAACTACATTTCCAGTAGATTACTAAATCCATACCACTGTATAAAGATTTATAATTAATAATGTAATATAATCTATTATTTGTATACTGTGATCCATACCCACAACCCCTTGCCACTTAGGGGTTGGAGAAGTGTAGGCATATGGTTCTGGAACCAATCAAAGTTGTATATTCAAAGCAGGATTACTTAGTATTATATTTACTTATTCATATTATTTAGTTATTTTTACTATTTAATAGACAGGATAAAAATCTGTGTAATGTATACGGACTAAAAATCATAATACCTATTTGCATTTTCTTTGTGATATTTTTCTAGTTGCGAGGTTACTATCCAAATTTTTCTTGTTTATTGCTATTTCACGCATATATGGCTGAGGTTTTTTGGTGTTTATTAGAAGGGGGAGGATATTTAATAAAATAAGCCAGACATACGAACATTTTGCTTAGGTTTTGAAAACCTTGAAATCTTTTTTTAGAAAAATAGCTACTCTTTCTTAATTGTCGAGGTTGTCCACCTTCAAAATTCGTGTACACCATTTTGTGTAGTATGGATTTCTTGGCATTATTTGAAAAACGATCAGAAATGAAATTAAGAAAATAATTATTTTTTCAACTAAAAGTAAGGAGCGACATTAAAACTTAAAACGATTAGAAACTATTCCGTATATGAGGGAGCTACCCCCCCCCCGTGGAGAAAATAAATCATTGTAGTGGTGCCTCTACATTGAATTTAAATTAAAAACGGTCAAATATTAATCTTAAATAACAAAGTTTTTCTGAGGGAAGAAAAAAGCGAAGTTGAAACTTAATACGAACAAAATTTATTGCTTCACAATCTGTCTAACATACATCAACAAAACTAGTACAAATAAACCAACTAATTATATTTCCCTGTGTTTGTAGGATTATAGAAAACTAGCACTTTACTGAAAACACAAAACAATATATATGAGTTTCGGTACAGTAAAAGCAAACCGATTAAGGACACTTTTCACAGCATAAAAAAAACATTTTAGGATTGTTGCTTCATTTTTTTGTTTAATTTAGTATCACGTCTGCACAATGGCTCAGTCCAATGACTGGGTCTCATTTTGGTTATTATAAGGACATTTCATGATTAGTTTGTTGACAAGTTCGAAATGAAGTCATCTTGATAGTATTGGAACTATAAACTAGCTTTGAAAATTGTATCATAGCTTGAAATTTTCTGTTGTATAGAGAAAAATAACTGAATTTCCAGAGTTCATATTATGGCTTATTTGATCTTCATTTCGAGCAATACTAAAGCGTACTTTTTAAAATTTTAAACTGTATATTAGTCACTATTGGTATTATAGCTAGCGAGAACAAAATATCAGCTGATAAATCAATCCATTATTTCTCTATGCTCTTCAATAACTTTTTGGCTATTAAAAAATATTTATTTTTATGCTGATGTTTTCAAGAAAATTTTAATTGTATACTGAAAATTACTGATCTTACAGCTGGTTTAAGGCTATGAATAGCTTTATAGACTAGTTTGATCTGGTCAGGCTACGTGCTCACCTTTGACTTCTAAATCAATATTGTTGTTTTTTATACTTGGTTTTTGTATTTTCAGTAAAGCACTGGTTTTTATAATCCTACAAATATAGGGAAACATAATTAGTTGGTTTATTTGTGCTAGTTTTATTGATATATGTTAGATAGACTGTGAAGCAATAATTTTTGTTTGTTTTAAGTTTTAACTTCGCTCTTTGGTTCCCTCAGAAGTACTTTGTTTTTTTTCAAATTTTCCGTTCTAAACGCTGTAACTTATCGTTCAAGCTACTATATTTCAGCTCTCGTTATTTCTTAAATAACAAGTAAAGAGAAAGACAAAAGTAGACCAGGAAGTAAAGAGTGAAGTTAAAGCTTGAAATGAACAAAAATGATCATATGTTTTTGAATGATGCCACAACCTAAGCCCCATGCTCTTTAAACTAAATTCTTAAGGTATTATGCAAACTATCAAACATAAATTAAGTATAAGCCAAACTTCACCATAAATGTGTGATGAGCCATAAGTCAAGTTTAAAACAACCCAACTTAGAAATAAAAGAGACTAAATGATAATGTTAATTTGACTTGTCATCTGGGAGGCATTTGCCCCCATCCGTCCGGATTCTGAAAATGAAAATATTGTTTAATCAATTCAAATTGGCCTTTTGCTGGAGATGTTGTTTTTAGAGATTTCGGGACACAAATATCAACCTTAGCATAAGAGACGGAGTTAAGGAGGAAGTAGCAACATGAGGAGGGCTACCAGCCATCAGATCCGACTCTTTAAATAAAAGTTTAACTTATACAAAACAATTCCTCAAGAAAAAGTGCTCATTTAGTGTATCAGCTTTTGAAAATAAAGCATAATCGTCAAAATGAACTATCGTCTATCTACTATATCAAAAGGGACCATGTGTATCCAGGTTGTCAAAAGAGTGTATCTTCAATAGATCAGGATCAACTAAGATTAGTAAGTTGAAATTTTCAGGGCATGGCAAAGGGGGATGTTGAATTAAGTCAAAAGACACTATGTTCGTTTCCTTCATTCATCATTCTCTCGCTATTCTCTCTAAGTCTATACTTAATGCCCTTAACTATTCCTGAAATATTACAGATACGCTCTTTTGAATTGAATCAAAAGACAACGTATTCATTCCCCTTACTCTTAATGCCCCCTAAAAATCTCCTTGAAGCTTAAACTTAATACCGTCAGCCGTCCTTGAGATGTTGTATATATGCCCATCTGACAACCTGGATGCACATAGGGACTTTTGATTTAGTTCAACACCCCATTAAATAATCCCTGAAGTTGTGGATGCACCCTTTTGACCAGCTGGATGCAAGTAGTATCTTTTGATTTAGTCTAACACCCATAACTTTAGTAGTATTTTAGATACCGCAGATACGCCCTTTTGATAACCTGGATGCACTTAGGGCCTTTTGATGTAGTTAAACGTCCCCTGAAAGTTTCAACTCAGTACCCTAAGTTGTTCCTGGGATATCATAGGCATGCCCTTTTAACAACCTGTATGCACAAATTATGTGCTAATTTCACCTCCCCTGCCCCCTACCTCCCATGAGAGTTTCAAATTAATGCCCTTAGCCATTCCTGAGGTCTTGCAGATTTGCCCTTTTGACTGCCTTGAAACAAGTGTCTTTTGATTTAGTTCAACATCCCCTTCAACATTCCATGACATTATCGACTTGATACCCCTATTAACTCCTGAGTTTTTGCAGATACGCTCTTTCGACAACCTGGATGCACATAGTGTCTTTAATATAGTTTAACATGTCCTGAAAGCTTCAACTTAATTCTCTCAGTTGTTCCTGAGAAATTCCAGATACGCGCTCTTGAAAAAAACGCACATTTTCAATACTTTAAATAGCTTGCAAGTGAAGGGAAATGCTAAGAGGAAATATGGGCAAGTTATTTGTGAAAACAGCAAATCTGAAGAATCTCAGAAATGGCTCTGTACAATGTACGTATCTGGAATATCTCGGAAATGGCTTAGAGTACTAAGATGAAATTCATTTTCAGGGCATGTTGAATTAAATCAAAAGACACTAGCAGTAACCACGTTGTGTTAAGGCCGTAAATACAATTTCTCAGGTTACACCCTTTGCAACTACAAAGAGTGTAATATAGTAATATATAGCAAGTAATACATTTGTCTCATATATATTAAAGGTGGTGCATTAGTGAAGTGGTTTCAGTGTATCTTTTTTCCTAATTTTTTCTTCTTTTTTTACCAGGAAACATCGTATAGAATGGGCGAAGGCCTAAATCTACTACAAATGACAATTCTTCTCACTTGATGTTTTTTCTACAACACATTTTAAAAATTTTGGTTACTATGGGTCAGGGTTTATTCTTTACTTGGTTGCAGTTATTGCTACAACCATGATATTTGAGGGACCTCCAAAATTTAAATCTCTACCCCATATGACTGTTTAATATTCTGACATCATGAAAAATTAAGACAATTTTGACATGAATATCTCTGTGAAGACATGCTCAATGCAAAAGTTGCAATCATTTCAAGGATTTATTTTAGACTGCTATTTGTAAACTAGGCGTGCATTTTATACCTTCCAGGTAAACCAGTCAATAACAAAAGTTGCCTTTCCACAAGTATTGAAGCAAGCTAAGGGGATGCACAAAGGAGGTTACAAGAATGAGATATCAAATAGTCTTACCCATCAAAAGTTACGTGCCTTAGAAAATTTGCCTTATTTTCGAAAAAAGGGGGAAACAACCCCTAAAAGTCATAGAACTTTAATGAAAATCACACCATCAGATTGAGCGTATCAGAGAACCCTACTGTGGAGGTTTCAAGCTCCTATCTACACAAATGTGGCATTTTGTATTTTTGCCAGAAGAAAGATCACGGATGCGTGTTTATTTGTTTTTTTTGTTTTTGTTTTTTTATTTTCTCGGGGGTGATCTTATCGATCCAGTAGTCCTAGAATATCGTGAAAGGGCTCATTCGAACGGAAATTAAAAGTTCTAGTGTCCTTTCTAAGTGACCAAAAATTGGAGGGCAACTTGGCCCCCTCCGACGTTCATTTTTTTCCCAAAGTCTTTGAGGATGACTTAATCCCCTACCGTTCCCGGGGGAAGGGCTGCAAGTTATAAACTTTGCCCATTGTTTACATATAGTATTGGTTATTGAGAAGTATACAGGCGTTTTCAGGAGGAATTTTTCTAGTGGAGGGTCGGGTTGGGAGTAGTGGTTACGGGGGAGGATCTTTCCATGGAGGATATTTCCTTGGGTGAAGGGAAATTTCCTTGAAGGGAGCGCCCGATTTCCCAGTATTATTTAAAAAACGATCAGAAATCTGCATCTGCATCTGCTATCTGCAAAAATGTGGAATTTTGTATTTTTTTTTGCCAGAAGAAAGATCACGGATGCATGATTATTTATTTTATTTTTTTCCCAAAGTGATCGTATCGATCCAGTAGTTCTAGAATATCCTGAAAGGGCTCATTCGAGCGGAAATCAAAAGTTCTAGCGCCTTTTTTAAGTGACCAAAAAATTGGAGGGCAACTTGGCCCCCTCCCACGTTCATTTTTACCCGAAGTCACCCAATCAAAATTTTGAGATAGCCATTTTTTTCAGCATAGTCGAAAATCTAATTAATATGTCTTTGAGGATGACTTAATCCCCCACCGTTCCCGGGGAAGGGCTGCAAGCTATTAACTTTGCCCAATGTAGTAGTATCCTATTCATTATTTATCTAGTAGACTTTCAGACAAGGTGGTTCTAATGATGTACTTTTGATTTGATCTGACTCTATTTTTTTACATTTCCTGGCATTGGACTGATCGTCTCTTACTAGGTTGCTAGCTACTGCTGGAACCCGGATTCACATATATAATTATTAAAGGCAGCGTGGCCAAGTGGTCCAAGGCGCTGGTGTTAGCCACCAGTCTCTTCAGAGGTGTCGGTTCAAATCTTACCGCTGGTATACGATTATGATTTATGTACAAAAACCAAATATCTTTGAAAAGACTGCAGTATGAAAAGACATCAAAAATGCAGTTTTTAATGGAAAAATTTATTCTCTTTTAGAAATAATTTATTTTAGTTACAAAAGATTTTTAACCCAATTAATTTCCTTTAAAATGAGCCATTGAACAACTCTAAACGATGTTCCAGTGCCAAGCTATCTGTGGAAAAGAAGAAGAAAAAAAACGAAAGTAAAAATGTATGCCGTTTATGCAGAATGTTGTAGTAGCGGCCACCTTTCTTGATTTTCAAGCCAATATATTTCCCTTGCTGTTCAAGCCAAATGACAAAATGTTCCCGATACAGGGTTTCGGACAAGGCGGTTCCCAAACGGGATATTTTTTTCTTTTTTTTTCTTTTTCTTTTCCACAGATAGCTTGGCACTGGAACATCGTAGAGGGTTGTTCAATAGCTCATTTTAAAGGAAATTAATTGGGTTAAAAATCTATAGTAACTAAAATAAATTATTTCTAAAAGAGAATAAATTTTTCCACCAAAAACTGCATTTTTGATGTCTTTTCACACTGCAGTCTTTCAAACATAATCGTATACCAGCGGTAAGATTTGAACCCACGCCTCCGAAGACACTGGTGGCTAACACCAGTGTCTTGGACCACTCGGCCAGGCTGCCTCTCATAAATAAATATATATGTGAATTTGGGTTGCAGCAGTAGCTAGCAACCTAGTAAGAGACGATCAGTCCCATGCTAAGAAATATAACAAAAGTCCTAAAAATAGAGTAAGATCAAAACAAAAGTACATGATTAGAACTACCTTGTCTGAAACCCTACTAGATAAATAATGAATGTCGTAGCTTTATATTAGAGCTATGAAGTGAATAGAAAAACACGAAATTATATTGTTGTTTCTGATGACGTCATGAAATAATATCATTGCGCCTTGACGTCAATAAAATCATTACGCCGTGACGTCATAATTACTACTTAAGAACGACACAGATGTAAATTCTCTCATTCTTGATTAGAATAATGGTTAGATCGAAGCAAGCTATACGCAATTTAAAAAAACAGTACTACACAAACAACAGAGATAGTATCTTAAAAAGAGAAAAGCAAAGGTATTCAACCGACCAGGCGTATCGAGAAGTAATAATTGAGAGAGCAAAACAAAGGTATTCAACCGACCAGGCGCATCGAGAAGTAAAAATTGAGAGAGCAAAACAAAGGTATTCAACCGACCAGGCGTATCGAGAAGTAATAATTGAGAGAGCAAAACAAAGGTATTCAACCGACCAGGCCTATCGAGAAGTAATAATTGAGAGAGCAAAACAAAACAGCAAGATGTGTTATCACAATGATGAAGATTATAGACATGCAAAAATTGAGACAGCCAAACAAAAGATCAAGGAGCGTTACTGGGGTGACAAAATCTATAATGAAAAAATTAAATTCTCTGCGAGGTTGTACCGAAGAACGCATAAGGACAAAGGGAAAAATTACATTCAGAAATACAAGAAGATGGCAAAAATGCAGGCTGATCTTTGTAAATTGAGAAACATTTTACGCATGTTTTATCGGGATCACAAAAAGTATTCAAAATTACAGATTAAAGTTCTCTTTGAAAGAGCGGATGCTGTTGAATCCGGGTTGCAGCGGTAGCTAGCAACCTAGTAAGAGACGATCACGTCCAATGTTAAGAAATATAAAAACCCATAGCTCCTAAAAAAGGAGTCAGATCAAAACAAAAAGTACACCATTAGAACCGCCTTGTCCGAAACCCCTGTATAGGAAACTTTCTGTCCCTTGGCTTGAACAGCAAGGGAAATATATTGGCTTGAAAATCAAGAAAATTGACTTTAACCACGTTATTCTCCCCAAACGGGATATTTTTTTCTTTTTTTTTCTTTTGTATCCAGAGATAGCTTGGCACTGGAAAATCGTAGAGGGTTGTTCAATAGCTCATTTTAAAGGAAATTAATTGGGTTAAAAATCTATAGTAACTAAAATAAATTATTTCTAAAAGAGAATAAATTTTTCCAATAAAAACTGTATTTTTGATGCAGTGACGTCATAATTACCATATAACAAACGTCAAAACTGTAAATGGTCTCATTCATGAATACATAATCCGGGTTGCAGCGGTAGCTAGCAACCTAGTAAGAGACGATCACGTCCAATGTTAAGAAATATAAAAACCCATAGTTCTTGAAAAAGGAGTCAGATCAAAACAAAAAGTACACCATTAGAACCGCCTTGTCCGAAACCCCTGCATAGTAAAATTTCTGTCCCTTGGCTTGAACAGCAAGGGAAATATATTGGCTTGAAAATCAAGAAAATTATAATAAAGAACGACCTCTTGCCTATACTAAATTTTATACGCCACTTTATTATAGTATAGGTTAGTAATTCAACAGATAGCATGGCACTGGAACATCGTAGAGAGTTGTCCAATGGCTCATTTTAAAGGAAATAAATGGGATTAAAACCTTTTGTAATTATTACTATATAAGAAGCGTCAGAACTGTAAATGTTCTCATTCATAATTACATAATGGTTTCAATCAAGCAAGCTAAACGCAAGTTGAAAAAACAGTACTACACAAACAACAGAGATAGTAACTTGAAAATTATAATAAAGATCGAACTCTTCCCTATACTAACTTGCATACGCAACTTCACTATAGTTAAGATTACAGTATTTATATTATGCATCATTATAAATTATAAAAGGTTCAAATGTTCGAAGATTATAGAATTAAAAATTTTCCCACCCCGGGAATCGAACCCGAGCCTGTTAAGTGAAAGTTAACTATCCCAGCCACTAGACCATATTGAACCATAAAGAAGTATGATTTAAGAGCCATATGCGTATTATTATTTCACCATACCAATTATAATAAGGCCAAAACAAAATCGTCGACTTGCAACCTTACTTTTGACACATTAGTTAAATCTTCATCAGGCTTAAAAAATGTTTTACAGTAAAGAACGAACTTCAGTTCATAGTAACTAAAACAAGATTATAATTAGCTTTGGTATAAAATACTGTCAGCAGTTATAATAAAGATCGAACTCTTCCCTATACTAACTTGCATACGCAACTTCACTATAGTTAAGATTACAGTATTTATATTATACATCATTATAAATTATATACGGTTCAAATGTTCGAAGATTATAGAGTTAAAAATTTTCCCATACCGGGAATCGAACCCGTGCTTGTTAATTGAAAGTTAACTATCCTAGCCACTAGACCATATTGAACCATAAAGAAGTATGATTTAAGAGCCATATGCATATTATCATTTCACCATACCAATTATAATAAGGCCAAAACAAAATCGTCGACATGCAACCTTACTTTTCACATATTAGTTAAATCTTCATCAGGCTTAAAAAATGTTTTGCTAGTTTTACATGAAAGAAAGAAACTTAGCCCATATTAGCAGAAATAAGAATATTTAGGTTGCAGTGGTAGCTAGCAACCTATTACAAAATCCGGGTTTAAGTGGTTACAGTAAAGAACTATCTCTCTCCCATAGTAACTGATATGTCCGGGTTGCAGCGGTAGCAGCGGTAAAACTATGATGACATTCATTATTTATCTAGTAGGGTTTCAGACAAGGTAATTCTAATGATGTACTTTTGTTTTGATCTGACTCTATTTTTAGTAGTTTTGTTATATTTCTTAGCATTGGACTGATCGTCTCTTACTAGGTAGCTAGCTACTGCTGCAACCCAAATTCACATATATATTTATTTATGAGAGGCCGCCTGGCCGAGTGGTCCAAGGCACTGGTGTTAGCCACCAGTCTCTTCGGAGGCGTGGGTTCAAATCTTACCGCTGGTATGCGATTATGTTTGAAAGACTGCAGTGTGAAAAGACATCGAAAATGCAGTTTTTGGTGGAAAATTTATTCTCTTTTAGAAATAATTTATTTTAGTTACTATAGATTTTTAACCCAATTAATTTCCTTTAAAATGAGCTATTGAACAACCCTCTACGATGTTCCAGTGCCAAGCTATCTCTGGAAACAAAAGAAAAAAGAAAAAAAAAGAAAAAAATATCCCGTTTAGGCAGAATGTTGTAGTAGCTGCCACTTTTCTGGATTTTCAAGCCAATATATTTCCCTTGCTGTTCAAGCCAAGGGACAGAAAGTTTCCTATACAGGGGTTTCGGACAAGGCGGTTCTAATGGTGTACTTTTTAACTATAAATACAAACAGGAAAAAGCCTACGGCTTTTTCTTCTTTTAAATAGTAAGAGACAAAACTCAAACAATCAAGTAGCTAACTAAGTCCAATGTATGGAATGGTTTGTTATTTCAGTGATCGTCTTTTAATGTAAAACTATTTTTAGGAGTTTTGGGTTTTTATATTTCTTAGCATTGGACTGACCGTCTCTTACTAGGTTGCTAGCTAATGCTGCAACCCAAATTCACACATATATAGTTATGAGAGGCAGATTGGCCGAGTGGTCCAAGGCGCTGGTGTTAGCCATGTGTCTCTTCGGAGGCGTGGGTTCAAATCTTACCGCTGGAATACGATTATGGTTTATGTACAAAAATCAAATATCTTTGAAAGACTGCATTGTGAAAAGACATCGAAAATGCAGTTTTTGGTGGAAAAATTTATTCTCTTTTAGAAATAATTTATTTTAGTTACTATAGATTTTTAACCCAATTAATTTCCTTTAAAATGAGCCATTGAACAACTCTCTACGAAGTTCCAGTGCCAAGCTATCTGTGGAAAAGAAAGAAAAGAGAAAAAAAAATATCCCGTTTAGGCAGAATGTTGTAGTAGCTGCTACTTTTCTTGATTTTCAAGCCAATATATTTCCCTTGCTGTTCAAGCCAAGGGACTGAAAGTTTCCTATACAGGGGTTTCGGACAAGGCGTTTCTAATGGTGTACTTTTGAATTTGATCTGACTCCTTTTTTAGGAACTATGGGTTTTTATATTTCTTAACATTGGACGTGATCGTCTCTTACTAGGTTGCTAGCTACCGCTGCAACCCGGATATAGGCAAGAGGTTGTTCTTTATTATAATACCACCGCAACCCAGATAACAAACAGGAAAAATCTTATGACTTTTTCTTATTTGGAATAGTAAGAGACGAACTCTAGAGGGTCAGACAGCTAACTTAGTCTAATATGGTTCGCTCTTTATTAGGTTTCAGCTATCTCTACAGCCATGATACCTATGAAAATTACATAATTTCTATTTGTATTTCAGTTAACATGGGCTAGATGTCGTTCTTTATTATAATTTTAATGGTGTACTTTTTGTTTTGATCTGACTCCTTTGTTAGGAACTATGGGTTTTTATATTTCTTAACATTGGACGTGATCGTCTCTTACTAGGTTGCTAGCTACCGCTGCAACCCGGACTAATGACTAAAGTTCGTTCTTTAATGTATGTAAAACTAAATCCAGTATAAGTAATGGTTTGTGCTTCTAATGATCATCTTTTAATTTTGCGTTTCTACCGCTGCAACCCGCTGCAACCCGTATTTCTATCTTAACTATAGTGAAAAGTTCGATCTTTATTATAATCATAAAAAAATGATTCTATTTTAAAAATAAATTGTTGTAATTACAAAAAGTTCTTAACTCCATTAATTTCCTTTAAAATAAGCTATTGAACAACTCTCTACAATGTTCCAATGCCAAGCTATCTGTGGAATTACTAACCTATGCTATAAGTATATGTCACTTATTACGTCATATATGGTTATTAGTAGATAATCGGTAAAATATTCGTTCTTTATTATATGCAATCCAGATTAATAGGGTTTTTGGACAAGGTGGTTCTAATGGTGTAATTTTTGTTTTGATCTGACTCTTTTCTTAGGAGCTATGGGTTTTTATATTTCTTAACGTTGGACGTGATCGTCTCTTACTAGGTTGCTAGCTACCGCTGCAACCCGGATATAAATACTGTAATCTTAACTATAGTGAAGTTGCGTATGCAAGTTAGTATAGGGAAGAGTTTGATCTTTATTATAAAAAATATCCCGTTTGTGGAGAATAACGTGGTTAAAGTCAATTTTCTTGATTATCAAGCCAATATATTTTCTTTGTTATTCAAGCCGCAGGGCGGTAAGTTTCCTTTATAGGGGTTTCGGACAAGGCGGTTCTAATTGTGTACTTTTTGTTTTGATCTGACTCTGTTTTAGGAGTTAGGGGTTTTTATATTTCTTAACATTGGACCTGATCGTCTCTTACTAGGTTGCTAGCTACCGCTGCAACCCGGATTTTAATGTAACAAATCCAGCTGGTGTCTTTTTCTTTTAATTTGTAGTTCAGCTATCAATAAAACCCTATCATTACTATATCATTAACTATAATTAAGTTGAGTATCTAATCTATTATAGGCAAGAGTTCGTTCATTATTATAATGAATAACAAAGAAAATATATTGGCTTGAAAATCAAGAAAATTGATTTTAACCACGATATTCTCCACAAACGGCATCTTTTTTCCGCTTTTTTTCTCCTCAGCTAGCTGGGCACTGGAAAATCATAGATAGTTGTATAATAGCTCATTTTAAAGGAAATTGCTACATCTAGTGTCTTTTATATTTAAAAATAAAATAGTTTTTAAAGTAGAATCAATTTTGTCAAAAAACTGCATTTTTGATGTATTTTCATGCTGCAGTCTTTTCAAAGATATTTGAATCTTGAACCAATCAAACAGTTCATGGTAATGAACTCTATAGTAAAAATTTAAATAGGCTAGAGGTCGATCTTTACCATACTATAATGCCTTATGTATGATATCCTAATGATCGTCTTTTTGTAATTCTTTATGGTTCCATATGGTCTAGTGGCTAGGATAGTTAACTTTCACTTAACAGGCTCGGGTTCGATTCCCGGTGTGGGAAAATTTTTAACTCTATAATCTTCGAACATTTGAACCTTTTATAATCTATAATGATGTATAATATAAATACTGTAATCTTAACTATAGTGAAGTTGCGTATGCAAGTTAGTATAGGGAAGAGTTCGATCTTTATTATAACTCTTAATTAACAAGGGTTCGTAGCTCAGATGTAGAGCAATCGACTGCAGATCATGCAGATAAGTCAACGGTTCGAATCCGGTCGGGCCCTAGTTTTTCAGAAAGTAATTATGGTTTAAAATCTAATCACAGGTCTTTTACCCTAAACAAGATTTTAATTTATGTCTAACATTAATCATTAAGTACTTCAATTATTATGGACGAAAGTTTGTTGAAAATCGTTCGAAAGTTCGTTGAAAAAGTTCGGACGAAAGTTTTCTTGAAAATCAAGTAAACCTGCCACTTCTCTTGATTTTCAAGCCAATATATTTCCCTTGCTGTTCAAGCCAAGGGACTGAAAGTTCCCTATACAGGGGTTTCGGACAAGGCGGTTCTAATGGTGTACTTTTTGTTTTGACCTGACACGTTTTTTTAGGAGTTATGGGTTTTTATATTTCTTAACATTGGTCGTGATTGCCTCTTACTAGGTTGCTAGCTAGATTTAAAGATAGAATTATTTCTAATTGATTACAAACAGGAAAAAGCCTACGGCTTTTTCTTCTTTGAAATGGTAAGAGACGAACCTCAAACAATCAAGTAGCTAACTAAATCAATTGTATGTAATGGTTTTTTATTCCAACTTATTGTAACAACCCGGATTATAATTTATGATGATGTATAATATAAATACTGTAATCTTAACTATAGCGAAGTTGCGTATGCAAGTTGGTATAGGGAAGAGTTCGATCTTTATTATAATTGCTCTCTCAATTATTACTTCTCGATACGCCTGGTCGGTTGAATACCTTTTTTTTGCTCTCTCAATTTTTACTTCTCGATACACCTGGTCGGTTGAATACCTTTGCTTTTTCTTTTCAAGTTACTATCTCTGTTGTTTGTGTAGTACTCTTTCTTCAACTTGCGTATAGCCTGCTTTGATCTAACCATTATTCTAATCAAGAATGAGAGAATTTTCAGTTTTGACTTTCCTTATATACTAATTATGACGTCACTCTATTCACGTCATAGCTCTAATATAAAACTATGATGATCTTATATAGTAATTATGACGTCACTGCATCAAAAATACAGTTTTTATTGGAAAAATTTATTCTCTTTTAGAAATAATTTATTTTAGTTACTATAGATTTTTAACCCAATTAATTTCCTTTAAAATGAGCTATTGAACAACCCTCTACGATGTTCCAGTGCCAAGCTATCTCTGGATACAAAAAAAAAAGAAAAAAATATCCCTTTTGACGAGAATAACGTGGTTAAAGTCAATTTTCTTGATTTTCAAGCCAATATATTTCCCTTGCTGTTCAAGCCAAGGGACAGAAAGTTTCCTATACAGGGGTTTCGGACAAGGCGGTTCTAATGGTGTACTTTTTGTTTTGATCTGACTCCTTTTTTAGGAGCTATGGGTTTTTATATTTCTTAACATTGGACGTGATCGTCTCTTACTAGGTTGCTAGCTACCGCTGCAACCCGGATGATCATCTTTTAATGGAAAATTTTAACATATTGATTTTAAATATAACTGTACTAGCCTATACTATAGTTAAGTGGCCTATAAAATTTAGTATAGGCAAGAGGTTGTTCTTTATTATAAAATTGAAAAACATTGCTTTTCCTTCGCTGTTGATAGGTATGCTTGTATATCTATTTTTATTGCTGCTACATAAACTGCAATTGCTCCTTCCAAAATTAATATACAAATTTTCTAAGAAGTACGCCTCCGTATATTCAATGTGTTGTCGAACATTTTCCATTGCATCTATAAACTGTTCCGCAGTTGCCAATCCATACCTTGGAAGCTTTTCGTTAAACTGACAACATTTCTTTTGGATATTACTATGAAGCTTTGCCAAAGAATTTCTAGCCGACTTTTCAGAAGCTTCCGCTCTTTCAAAGAGAATTTTAATCTGTAATTTTGAATACTTTTCGTGATCCCGATAAAACATGCGTAAAATGTTTCTCAATTTACAAAGATCAGCCTGCATTTTTGCCATCTTCTTGTATTTCTGAATGTAATTTTTCCCTTTGTCCTTATGCGTTCTTCGGTACAACCTCGCAGAGAATTTAATTTTTTCATTATAGATTTTGTCACCCCAGTAACGCTCCTTGATCTTTTGTTTGGCTGTCTCAATTTTTACTTCTCGATACACCTGGACGGTTGAATACCTTTGCTTTTGGTTTTTCATATATTTGATGCGGTAATCTTCATCATTGTGATAACTCTCCTTGAACTTTTGTTTGGCTGTCTCAATTTTTGCATGTCTATAATCTTCATCATTGTGATAACACATCTTGCTGTTTTGTTTTGCTCTCTCAATTATTACTTCTCGATACGCCTGGTCGGTTGAATACCTTTGTTTTGCTCTCTCAATTATTACTTCTCGATACGCCTGGTCGGTCGAATACCTTTGTTTTGCTCTCTCGATTATTACTTCTCGATACACCTGGTCGGTTGAATACCTTTGCTTTTTTCTTTTCAAGATACTATCTCTGTTGTTTGTGTAGTACTGTTTTTTCAACTTGCGTGCAGCTTGCTTGATTGAAACCATTATGTAATTATAAATGAGAACATTTACAGTTCTGACACTTCTTATATAGTAATTATGACGTCACGGCGTAATGATTTTATTGACATCATAGCGCAATGATATTATTTCATGACGTCTTCAGAAACAGCAATATAATTTCGTGTTTTTCTATTCACGTCATAGCTCTAATATAAAACTATGATGACATTCATTATTTATCTAGTAGGGTTTCAGACAAGGTAATTCTAATGATGTACTTTTGTTTTGATCTGACTCTATTTTTAGGAGTTTTGTTATATTTCTTAGCATTGGACTGATCGTCTCTTACTAGGTTGCTAGATACTGCTGCAACCCAAATTCACATATATATTTATTTATGAGAGGCAGCCTGGCCGAGTGGTCCAAGGCACTGGTGTTAGCCACCAGTCTCTTCGGAGGCGTGGGTTCAAATCTTACCGCTGGTATACGATTATGTTTGAAAGACTGCAGTGTGAAAAGACATCGAAAATGCAGTTTTTGGTGGAAAAATTTATTTTCTTTTAGAAATAATTTATTTTAGTTGCAAAAGGTTTTTAGCCCAATTAATTTCCTTTAAAATGAGCTATTGGACAACCCTCTACGATGTTCCAGTGCCAAGCTATCTCTGGATACAAAAAAAAAGAAAAGAGAAAAAAAATATCCCGTTTGGGGGAATAACGTTGTTAAAGTCAATTTTCTTGATTTTCAAGCCAATATATTTCCCTTGCTGTTCAAGCCAAGGGACAGAAAGTTTCCTAAACAGGGGTTTCGGACAAGGCGGTTCTAATGGTGTACTTTTTGTTTTGATCTGACTCCTTTTTTAGGAACTATGGGTTTTTATATTTCTTAACATTGGACGTGATCGTCTCTTACTAGGTTGCTAGCTACCACTGCAACCCGGATTCTAATGGTGTAATTTTTGTTTTAATCTGACTCTTTTCTCAGGAGTTAGGGGTTTTTATATTTCTTAACATTGGACGTGATCGTCTCTTACTAGGTTGCTAGCTACCGCTGCAACCCGGAAAAATATAAGTACTGTAATCTTAACTATAGTGAAGTTGCGTATGCAAGTTAGTATAGGGTAGAGTTCGATCTTTATTATAATACCCCTGGAACCACCATATATAAGTTACTATGGGCGAGAGATCGTTCTTTACTGTAACTTTGTTAGGAACTATGGGTTTTTATATTTCTTAACATTGGACGTGATCGTCTCTTACTAGGTTGATAGCTACCGCTGCAACCCGGATATAACCTATAATGATGTATAATATAAATACTGTAATCTTAACTATAGTGAAGTTGCGTATGCAAGTTAGTATAGGGAAGAGTTCGATCTTTATTATATGGTGAAATAATAATATGCATATGGTTCTTAAATCATTCTTCTTTATGGTCCGATTTGGTCTAGTGGCTAGGATAGTTAACTTTCACTTAGGAGGACCGGGTTCGATTCCCGGTGTGGGAAAATTTTTAACTCTATAATCTTCGAACATTCGAACCTTTTATAATTTATAATGATGTATAATATAAATACTGTAATCTTCACTATAGTGAAGTTGCCTATGAAGGATAGTATAGGGAAGAGTTCGATCTTTATTATAAATGTTGTTTAAATTAAAAAATTACTATTACTGATTAGGCATCATAAATATTTTTGCAGTTTACATAATAATTTTAGCGATTAAGCCAAAAAAGAAAATTTTGGTTCCAGGAGTTTCGGTTACTATTGAGACAAGTAGCTATTATTACTATAGAGTTCATTACATGGACTGTTTTATTGCTTCAAAATTCAAATATCTTTGAAAAGACTGCAGTATGAAAATACATCAAAAATGCAATTTTTTTGACAAAATTGATTCTACTTTAAAAAGTATTTTATTTTTAAATACAAAAGTGACTAGATGTTGCAATTTCCTTTAAAATGAGCTATTATACAGCTCTCTATGATTTTCCAGTGCCCAGCTAGCTGAGCAGAAAGAAAAAGCGGAAAGAAAAAAATATCCCGTTTGTGGAGAATAACGTGGTAAAAGTCAATTTTCTTGATTTTCAAGCCAATATATTTTCTTTGTTATTCAAGCCAAAGGGAGGTAAGTTTCCTTTATAGAGGATTCGGACAAGGCGGTTCTAATGGTGTACTTTTTGTTTTGATCTGACTCTTTTTTTAGGAGTTGGGGGGTTTTATATTTCTTGACATTGGAGGTGATCGTCTCTTACTAGGTTGCTAGCTACCGCTGCAACCCGGACTAGTTTTACGAGTTATGACCTATATCATGTTTTACTATGGGGCGTGATCATCTCTTACTAGATTAGTAGCTACTGCTGCAACCCAGATTAACATAAAATTACAAACAGGAAAAAGCATATGGCTTTTTCTTATTTGGAATAGTAAGAGACGAATTTCAGAGAATTCTTTACTAGGTTTCAGCCATCTGTATAGCCATGATACCGATAAAACTTTCATAATCCCCAATTATAATTAACCAAACCGATTCTTTATAAAAAAAATTTATAAACGAATTTATTATCAATAGGTCTCCGAGGGTACAGCGGGAAGCATGCCATCTTGTTACGCAGGGGACCAGAGTTCGATTCCCCGTTGGAGGGAATTCTTAATATATTGACTTCAAATAAATCTGTACAAGCCTGTACTATAGCTAAGCTTCACTATTCGTTCTTTACTTCAATTGACTAATACCATTTATGATGAACTATATTGATCCTTTATATAATTCCTTTAAAATGAGCCCTTGAACAACTCTCTACGATGTTCCAGTGCCAAGCTATCTCTGGAAACAAAAGAAAAAAGAAAAAAAAATATCCCGTTTAGGCAGAATGTTGTAGTAGCTGCCACTTTTCTTGATTTTCAAGCCAATATATTTCCCTTGCTGTTCAAGCCAAATGACAGAAACTTTCTTATACAGGGGGTTTTGACACGGCGGTTCTAATTGTGTACTTTTTGTTTTGATCTGACTCTTTTTCTTAGATTATGGGTTTTTATATTTCTTAACATTGGACGTGACCGTCTCTTACTAGGTTGCTAGCTACCGCTACAACCCGGACTTTAATATAAAAAATAGTCCTGTTTGTAATCAGGTTTATTTTGTTTCAAACATTTCGGGGTAATAATGAACTAGATCGACCCTTTTTGTATGATCCTAGGATATTGTTTAATATCCAGGTGAATTTATTACTCATCCGTTGATGAAAAGTTTCCCAATTTCTGTTCGTTCTTTATTAACAGGTTTATGAAACCATAGGCGTCTTATCATTCTTTACTATGTATGACTACAAACAGGAACAAGCCTACGGATTTTTCTTCTTTGGATTAGTAAGAGACGATCCTCAAAGAATCAGGCTGGTAACTATGTCCAAAATATGCAATGTTTAGCTGTTATAATGATCGTCTTTTAATATAAACATATTAATATTATGGATTCTGTACTGATTTTTACCACATACTGTTTAAAAGTTTTTCTCAGAAATTATTTTTCCTCTTTTTCAGGCCACTAAGGTGTTATAAGTTTCCTGATCAGTTTATTGGAAATGAATAACAAACAGGAAAAAACCTATGGCTTTTCTTTTTTGAAATAGTAAGAGACGAACCTCAAACAATCAAGTGGATAACTAAGTCCAATATATGCTATGGTTTGCTATTCCAGTGATCGTCTTTTAATATAATTTAATATTAATTATAATCTTATTTTAGTCACTATGGGCAGGAAGTTTGTTCTTTATTGTAATGATTGCTTCAAAATTCAAATATCTTTGAAAAGACTGCAAAATTAATTTACATCAAAAATGCAGATTTTGACAAAATTGATTCTACTTTAAAAAGTATTTTATTTCTAATTACAAAAGTGACTAGATGTAGCAATTTCCTTTAAAATAAGCTATTATACAGTTCTCTATGATTTTCCAGTGCCCAGCTAGCTTAGGAGGAAGAAAAAGCGGAAAGAAAAAAAGATGCCGTTTGTAGAGAATCGTGTATATTCTATATAACAAAAATTTAAAAAATTAAAAAAAAATTCAAAGCAGTCCTAGCATCCTTACTTCAGCGAAGTTCAACCAGGACCTAACTTAGGAGTTATGAGCTATTTTAATTTTTACTATGGGTAGTGATCCTAGTTGGCCTGAGTTCGGTTCCCGGTATGAGAAATTTTTACCTATGATGAATTCTTAAAGAAAATTCATCATCTATATAATGATTCCTTATAGTACTTCAGTTACTATGGACTAAAGTTCGTTCTTTAATGTAAAACTATGGGCTACAGTTCGTTTCTTAATGTAATAAAAATAATTTGTTTTAATTACAAAAGGCTTTTAACCCCATTAATTTCCTTTAAAATGAGCTATTGAACAAATCTCTACGATGTTCCAGGGCCAAGCTCTCTGTGGAATTATTAACCTATAATAAAATTACAATCTAGTCTAGGCAAGAGGTCGTTCTTTATTATATTTCTTTGTTATTCAAGCCAAAGGACGGTAAGCTTCCTTTATAGGGGTTTCGGACAAAGTGGCTCTAATGGTGTACTTTTTGTTTTGATCTGACTCCTTTTTTAGGAGCTATGGGTTTTTATATTTCTTAACATTGGACGTGATCGTCTCTTACTAGGTTGCTAGCTACCGCTGCAACCTGGATTTATGTAACTCGCATGATGTGGCTTCATCATTTGTACCAGGGACATACGAACCAGTTCCAGGAGACAGAGCCAAGTTCAGTCTCCTGGTTTTATACATTAATCATCATCATTTTCACTGTTGCTGTCATCATTTCTGTCATTTGGGGATTATTATTGTCGTCCCTTTACCGAAATTCTTATTTATATTACAAACATGAAAAAGTCACGGCTTTTTCTTTATTGGAATAGTAAGAGACGATAGGCTACAACATAAGATTATGACATCATTGATCTATTTTTAACATGCAATTATAATCTTATTTTAGTTACTATTGGCTGAAAGTTTGTTCTTTAAAGTAATAAAAAAATATTTTATCTTCAATTACAGAAGGAACTAGATGTAGCAAGTTTTACTATTGATACGAGTCGCTCTTACTATACAACATACAGTTCGTTATCACGAACTGTTTGCTTTGATGTATCTATTGGTATCAAATTTCGTTCTTTAGAGTTTCGGTTACTATTGAGACAAGTAGCTATTATTACTATAGAGTTTTTTACCATGAACTGTTTGATTGCTTCAAAATTCAAATATCTTTGAAAAGAATGCAATATGAAAATACATCAAAATGCAATTTTTTTGACAAAATTGATTCTACTTTAAAAAGTATTTTATTTTTAATTACAAAACTTACTAGATGTAGCAATTCCCTTTAAAATGAGCTATTATACAGCTCTATGATTTTCCAGTGCCCAGCTAGCTGAAGAGGAAGAAAAAGCGGAAAGAAACAATATCCCGTTTGTGGAGAATAACGTGGTTAAAGTCAATTTTTTTGATTTTCTAGCCAATATATTTTCTTTGTTATTCAAGCCAAAGGGCGGTAAGTTTTATTTATAGGGGTTTCGGATCAGGCGGTTCTATTGGTGTACTTTTTGTTTTGATCTGACTCTTTTTTAGGAGTTAGGGGTTATTATATTTCATAACATAGGACGTGATCGTCTCTCACTAGGTTGCTAGCTACCGCTGCAACCCGGGTTATATCCTAATTAAGTGGCGTGTAAAATTTAGTACAGGCAACAGGTCGTTCTTTATTATAATCCTTTTTTAGGAGTTATGGGTTTTTATATTTCTTAACATTGGACTTGATCGTCTCTACTAGGTTGCTAGCTACCTCTGCAACCCGGATGTACCAGATTACAAACAAGAAAAACCAATGGCTTTTTCTTATTTGGAATAGTAAGAGACGATCTTCAGAGAATGAGGTATCAAACTAAGCCCAATTTATGCCATGATTTGTTCTATACTAGGTTTCAGCCATTTCTACAGCTATGATATCGATGAAAACTGCATAGTCGTCATTTATGACGGCGTTTATAATGGCATTATAATGGCATAGTTATGTGAGGTAGCGTGGTCAAGCGGTTTAAGGCGCTGGTGTTAGCCACCCGTCACATCGGAGGCATGGGTTCGAATATCCCTGATGACAGTATTTTATACCGAAGCAAACAAATTACTAGCTTGAGTCTTAAATTATAATCTTGTTTTAGTTACTATGGGCTGAAGTTCGTTCTTTACTGTAAAAATTTTTAACTCTATAATCTTCGAACATTTGAACCTTTTATAATTTATAATGATGCATAATATAAATACTGTAATCTTAACTATAGTGAAGTTGCGTATGCAAGTTAGTATAGGGAAGAGTTCTATCTTTATTATAACTTTGATCTAGCCATTATGTATTCATGAATGAGACCATTTGCAGTTTTGACGTTTCTTATATAGTAATTATGACGTCACTGCATCAAAAATACAGTTTTTATTGGAAAAATTTATTCTCTTTTAGAAATAATTTATTTTAGTTACAAAAGGTTTTTAACCCAATTAATTTCCTTTAAAATGAGCTATTGAACAACCCTCTACGATGTTCCAGTGCCAAGCTATCTCTGGAAACAAAGAAAAAAAAAAGAAAAAAATATCCCGTTTGGGGAGAATAACGTGGTAAAAGTCTGTTTTCTTGATTTTCAAGCCAATATATTTTCTTTGTTATCCAAGCCAAAGGGCGGTAAGTTTCCTTTATGGAGGATTTGGACAAGGCGGTTCTAATGGTGTACTTTTTGTTTTGATCTGACTCCTCTGTTAGGAACTACGGGTTTTTATATTTCTTAACATTGGAGGTGATCGTCTCTTACTAGGTTGCTAGCTACCGCTGCAACCCGGATTAACTATAGTGAAGTTGCGTATGCAAGTTAGTACAGGGAAGAGTTCGATCTTTATTATACTTTATTATATTATGATCGATACTTATTTCCCACTTTACAAGCTTGTATAGGCAAGAGTTCGTTCTTTATTGTAAGCTATCTCAAAGTTCTTATCGGATGGGTTTTAGGAAAAAAGGGCGTGGAGGGGGGGGGGGCCTAGGTACCCTCCAATCTCTTTTGAATCTTAAAAAGCTAACTAGAACTTTCAATTTCCAATCGAATGAGCCCTCTTTGAAGTTTGTACGAGCATCCCTTCCATAAGAACTTACATGTCCTGCCCCAAGGACATGACTTACAACGCCTGCCCCTGGGCCCTGGGGGGGGGGTGTCGATACCGGAGTTTTTGTTGTATGATCTTAGAACTATTTTTAACCAAATGGATATCTCAAAATTTGTATCGGATGCATTTGGGTAAAAAGGGCGTGGGGGGGGGCTGGCTACCCTCCAATATCTTTTGACTCTTAAAAAGTTAACTAAAACTTTCAATTTCTAATCAAATGATCCCTCTCTGAAGTTTATACGAGAATTCTTTCCATAAGAACCAAATATACCCCCAGGGCATAACTTATAACCCTTGCCCTGAAGACTGTGGGGGGAGTTTCCTTCTCTAAGATATAATTTCCAGAACTTTCAACTACGTTAAACAAAATGCTTATCTCAAAATTTAGATTGGAAGTGTTTGGGGAAATGGTGGGCGTGAAAGGGGTGTTCGTTTCCTTCTAATCTCTTTCGACTAGGGGCACTAGCCATTTAAATTTCCAATCGAATGAGTCCTTTTTGAAGTTTCTACGATATCGCTTTCTATAAAAAAAAACTTAGGTTCGTTCTTTATTGTAGATTTTTATATTTCTTAACATTGGACGTGATCGTCTCTTGCTAAGTTACTAGCTACCGCAGCATACCCGGATTATAAAACTATGATGACGTCTGTTGCAACTGGGGTTTATTCTACACTATATTATTACAAACAGGAAAAAGCCTATGGCTTTTTCTTCTTTGAAATAGTAAGAGACGAACCTCAAACAACCAAGTAGCTAAATGAGTCCAATGTATGCAATGGTTTGTTATCCAAATGATCGTCTTTTAATGTAATTTTATATTTCTTAACATTGGACGTGATCGTCTCCTACTAGGTTGCTAGCTACCGCTGCAACCCGGATGCCATTGTTTATTCTTTACTAGGTTTCAGCCATCTCTATGGCTATGATACCGTTGAAAATAAAATAATCGTCATTTATAATTAACCAGACCAATTCCTTATATGATTTTTTGTGTATTAACGAAATTATTATCATGTCTTATATGTAACTTTTGTTTATAAGTCTTCGATAGTCTAATGGTAAGTACACCCACTTGTCACTTGGGAGAACAGGGTTCGATTCCCCGTCAGGGATAATTCTTAAGATATTGAATTAGAAGCAATATCTTTTACTTTAAAAAAACTCGTTTTATTTAAATCCTAGCTAAAATAATGAAGATAATATTAATGAATAGCAGGGTTCAGTTTCTATTGGGCTGAGTTCGTTCTTTACTTATACACCGCAACCCCGATTCAAGTTACTATGGGCTGTAGTTTGTCCTTTAATGTAAAATTTAAACTCATCCATTAAACGACTCTACGATGTTCCAGTGCCAAGCTATCTGTGGAATTACTAACCTGTACTATAATTAAGTGGCGCATAAAATTTAGTATAGGCAAGAGGTCGTTCTTTATTATAATTTTGGTGGAAAAATTTATTCTCTTTTAGAAATAATTTATTTTAGTTACTATAGATTTTAACCCAATTAATTTCCTTTAAAATGAGCCATTGAACAACTCTCTACGATGTTCCAGTGCCAAGCTATCTCTGGATACAAAAGAAAAAAGAAAAAAAGAGAAAAAAATATCCCGTTTAGGCAGAATGTTGTAGTAGCTGCCACTTTTCTTGATTTTCTTGACACCTGAAACCACCATATATCAGTTAGTATGAGAGAGAGATCGTTCTTTACTGTAATCCTAGCCAAATATAATAACTTTAATATAAATTAATATAGGCACGAGATCGTTTTTTATTATATAACCTATATAATCAAGCCAATATATTTCCCTTGCTGTTCAAGCCAAGGGACAGAAAGTTTCCTATACAGGGGTTTCGGACAAGGCGGTTCTAATGGTGTACTTTTTGTTTTGATCTGACTCCTTTGTTAGGAACTATGGGTTTTTATATTTCTTAACATTGGACGTGATCGTCTCTTACTAGGTTGCTAGCTACCGCTGCAACCCGGATTACATTCTAGCTAAAATAATGAAGATAATATGAATGAACCAAAGTGTTCAGTTTCTTTGGACTTGAGTTCGTTTTTTAACTATAAATACAAACAGGAAAAAGCCTACGGCTTTTTCTTCTTTTAAATAGTAAGAGACGAAACTCAAACAATCAAGTAGCTAACTAAGTCCAATGTATGGAATGGTTTGTTATTTCAGTGATCGTCTTTTAATGTAAATTTAACCCCATTAATTTTCTTTAAAATGAGCCATTAAACAACTCTCTACGATGTTCCAGTGCCAAGCTATCTGTGGAATTACTAACCTTTTTTAACTAACCTAATTACCGTAACCTAAATTAACTAAAATTTAGTATAGGCAAAAAGTCGTTCTTTATTATAATGTTGTTTAAATTAAAAAATTACTATTACTGATTAGGCATCATAAATATTTTTGCAGTTTACATAATAATTTTAGCGATTAAGCCAAAAAAGAAAATTTTGGTTCCAGGAGTTTCGGTTACTATTGAGACAAGTAGCTATTATTACTATAGAGTTCATTACATGGACTGTTTTATTGCTTCAAAATTCAAATATCTTTGAAAAGACTGCAGTATGAAAATACATCAAAAATGCAATTTTTTTGACAAAATTGATTCTACTTTAAAAAGTATTTTATTTTTAAATACAAAAGTGACTAGATGTTGCAATTTCCTTTAAAATGAGCTATTATACAGCTCTCTATGATTTTCCAGTGCCCAGCTAGCTGAGCAGAAAGAAAAAGCGGAAAGAAAAAAATATCCCGTTTGTGGAGAATAACGTGGTAAAAGTCAATTTTCTTGATTTTCAAGCCAATATATTTTCTTTGTTATTCAAGCCAAAGGGCGGTAAGTTTCCTTTATAGAGGATTCGGACAAGGCGGTTCTAATGGTGTACTTTTTGTTTTGATCTGACTCTGTTTTTAGGAGTTGGGGGGTTTTATATTTCTTGACATTGGAGGTGATCGTCTCTTACTAGGTTGCTAGCTACCGCTGCAACCCGGATATGGAGGAAAAATTGTCCTTTACTTAGTTTCAGCTTAAATTCGAAGATCGAGCCTTTATGTAACTCCGGGTTACAGCTTCCGCTGCAACCCGGTTACTGCTGCAATCTGGATAGCTTGCAGCTACTCCTGGAACCTCGCTCTTTACTGTAATTACTATAGATTTTTAACCCAATTAATTTCCTTTAAAATGAGCTATTGAACAACTCTCTACAATGTTCCAGTGTCAAGCTATCTCTGGATACAAAAGAAAAGAGAGAAAAAAGAATATCCCGTTTAGGCAGAATGTTGTAGTAGCTGCCACTTTTCTTGATTTTCAAGCCAATATATTGCCCTTGCTGTTCAAGCCAAGGGACTGAAAGTTTCCTATACAGGGGTTTCGAACAAGGCGGTTCTAATGGTGTACTTTTTTTTTGATCTGACTCCTTTGTTAGGAACTATGGGTTTTTATATTTCTTAACATTGGACGTGATCGTCTCTTACTAGGTTGCTAGCTACCGCTGCAACCCGGATTTACATTTCTTAACATTGGACGTGATCGTTTCTTACTAGGTTGCTAGCTACCGCTGCAACCCGGATTAGGAGCTATGGGTTTTTATATTTCTTAACATTTGACGTGATCGTCTCTTACTAGGTTGCTAGCTACCGCTGCAACCTGGATATAAGTGAGAGTTCCTTTTTTCTATTATAATAAGGTGCAACCCGGATCTTCAGTTACTACGGGCTACAGATCGGTCTTTACTGTAAAAACAGGAAAAAGCCTACGGCTTTTTCTTCTTTGGAATAGTAAGAGACGATCCTCAAATAATCAGGCAGCTAACTAGGCTTATAATTTGTTCTTTAACATAAACTTCATTAATCGGATATTTTAATATATCCTATATGGTCTAGAGGTTGGGATAGCTCTCACCCAGTAGGCTTGAGTTCAATTTCTGTATGGGGAATTTTTACTTATGACGATTTCTTAAGAAACATAATTAAAATGTCTTAATGTAATAAAAATAATTTGTTTTAATTACAAAAGGTTTTTAACCCAATTAATTTCCTTTAAAATGAGCCATTGGACAACACTCTACGATGTTCCAGTGCCATGCTATCTGTTGAATTAGTATAATTAAGTGGCGTATAAAATTTAGTATAGGCAAGAGGTCGTTCTTTATTATAATTACTAGCAAACAGGAGAAACCCTACGGCTTTTTCTTCTTTGAAATAGTAACAGACGATCCTACAATAGCTGAACTAAGTCAAATGTATGCAATGGTTTGTTATTCAAATGATCGTCTTTTAATGTAAATATCTTTTAATGTATTATTACAAACAGGAAAAAGCCTACGGCTTTTTCTTCTTTGGAATAGTAAGAGACGAACCTCAAAGAATCAGGCAGCTAACTAAGTTCAATATAAGCAATGGTTTGTTCTTCTAATGTTCATCTTTTAATTTGGCGTTTCTTACTAGGTTGCTAGCTACCACTGCAACCTAGATATTCTTATTTCCGCTACTATGGGCTAAGGCTTGTTCTTTACTGTATCTTTTAAGAAGAATAGTAGGCGTCTTTATTATCTTCTTTGCGTAAGCATTTATCTAGTATAGGCAAAAGGTCGTTGTGTTTTCATCTCTACTATTTCATTTTTCAAGATGTTGTCTCTGTTTTTTGTACTAACTCGCTTCTTATGACTCGTCATAATACTTTATTTAAACTCATAACACTTCTTATGATTCGTATCAAATATCCATAACCTAACAAAAAGTAAAACTAATTTTTAAATTTTCAGGTATTTTGTTAGTTTGAATGAAAAGATTAAAATTATTGCTCAGATATCATAAATATTTTTGCAGTTTACATAATAACTTTAGCGATTCTAAACTGAAAAATAAGATATATTAAAAAATCGAATTTTTTGGTCTGAAACTACATAGTCAATCCCACATCGGGTAGTTAGAACCTAACCAAAAATAAAACTAATTTTAACATTTTAAGGTATTTTTCTAGCTTGTATTGAAAAATTCAAACTACTGCTCAGATACCATGGATATTTTTGCAGTTTACACAAGCTAATAAGAATATTAATTTATATAATTTATAAAGAATATAAATTAATATAGGTAAGAGGTCGTTCTTTATTATATTTTCTTATGTTTGTTTCGGTAATCTTCATCATTATCATACCGTTCCCTGCTCTTTTGTCTAGCCTGCTCAATTCTTGCTTCTCTGTAATGTTCATCATTACCCTACCGTTCTTTTGCTCTCTCAATTATTACTTCTCGATACGCCTGGTCGGTTGAATACCTTTTTTTTGCTCTCTCAATTATTACTTCTCGATACACCTGGTCGGTTGAATACCTTTGCTTTTTTCTTTTCAAGTTACTATCTCTGTTGTTTGTGTAGTACTCTTTCTTCAACTTGCGTATAGCCTGCTTTGATCTAACCATTATTCTAATCAAGAATGAGAGAATTTTCAGTTTTGACTTTCCTTATATACTAATTATGACGTCACTCTATTCACGTCATAGCTCTAATATAAAACTATGATGATCTTATATAGTAATTATGACGTCACTGCATCAAAAATACAGTTTTTATTGGAAAAATTTATTCTCTTTTAGAAATAATTTATTTTAGTTACTATAGATTTTTAACCCAATTAATTTCCTTTAAAATGAGCTATTGAACAACCCTCTACGATGTTCCAGTGCCAAGCTATCTCTGGATACAAAAAAAAAAGAAAAAAATATCCCTTTTGACGAGAATAACGTGGTTAAAGTCAATTTTCTTGATTTTCAAGCCAATATATATCCATTGCTGTTCAAGCCAAGGGACAGAAAGTTTCCTATACAGGGGTTTCGGACAAGGCGGTTCTAATGGTGTACTTTTTGTTTTGATCTGACTCCTTTTTTAGGAGCTATGGGTTTTTATATTTCTTAACATTGGACGTGATCGTCTCTTACTAGGTTGCTAGCTACCGCTGCAACCCGGATATCATGACTTATATATTATTTATATATTATAAGTCTCTGATAGTACAGTGGTCACTATCGCTGTTAGTCATGCGGAAGACCTGGGTTCGATTCCCCGTCAGAATTTTTTTTTAATATATTGAATTTAAAGTAGTATCTCTTAAATTTACAATTTAAAAAAGTAACTCAGTTTCCCTACCTCTTAGCTAAATATAATAACTTTAATATAAATTAATAAAGGCAAGAGGTCGTTCTTTATTATAATTATTTTCCAGTTAACACTGGCTAGATGTCGTTCTTTATTATATTCAAGCCAATATGTTTCCCATTTTCGTAAAAAAACTGATTCTATTTTAAAGATAATTCGTTTTAATTACAAAAATTTTCAACCTCATTAATTTCCTTTAAAACGAGCCATTGAACAACTCTCTACGATGTTCCAGTGCCAAGCTATCTGTGGAATTACTAACCTATACTATAATTAAGTGGCGTATAAAATTTAGTATAGGCAAGAGGTCGTTCTTTATTATAATTTAGTTACTATAGATTTTTAACCCAATTAATTTCCTTTAAAATGAGCTATTGAACAACCCTCTACGATGTTCCAGTGCCAAGCTATGCGTGGAAAAGAAAAAGAAAAAAAAAGAAAAAAGAAAAAAATATTCCGTTTGGGGAGAATAACGTGGTTAAAGTCAATTTTCTTGATTTTCATGCCAATATATTTCCCTTGCTGTTCAAGCCAAGGGACAGAAAGTTTCTTATACAGGGGTTTCGGACAAGGCGGTTCTAATGGTGTACTTTTTGTTTTGATCTGACTCCTCTGTTAGGAACTATGGGTTTTTATATTTCTTAACATTGGACGTGATCGTCTCTTACTAGGTTGCTAGCTACCGCTGCAACCCGGATTGGAGGTGATCGTCTCTTACTAGGTTGCTAGCTACCGCTGCAACCCGGATTAGTATAGGGAAGAGTTCGATCTTTATTATAGGCTTATATCCCTAACGATAGAATTCATATATAGTTATATCACATGGCAATTCCCTTACGGAGTGCCGGATTGAAATACCCCGATCGGTACGAGCGGTTAGCTCCACTACACCACCACAAGGGTAACTGATTGTATTATTTTAAAAGTTTATGATACTTTTCAGGGTTTTTATAATTCTTAACATCGGAAGTGATCGTCTCTTACTAGGTTGCTAGCTACCTCTGCAACCTGAATATAGGAAAAACCATATTGACAAACACTATTTACGATGAACTATATCGGTCCTTTATATAATGAATTTAAGAAAAATTATAAATAATGTGAAACTTTTGATCTTCATGGAAAACAATTGCAGTCATAGTATTACTTTTTCTATCTTCCATCTAAAAATTTAGAATAGAACTTTAAATTTCTTTATTTCTTTGGGGAACTTAAAACTGAAGTGGAAGATTTTTATTTTCTCTGGAGAAATTAGAATTGAAGTGTGTTCTTTGGTAAACACTTTTCTTGATTTTCAAGCCAATATATTTCCCTTGCTGTTCAAGCCAAGGGACAGAAAGTTTCCTATACAGGGGTTTCGGACAAGGCGGTTCTAATGGTGTACTTTTTGTTTTGATCTGACTCCTCTGTTAGGAACTATGGGTTTTTATATTTCTTAACATTGGACGTGATCGTCTCTTACTAGGTTGCTAGCTACCGCTGCAACCCGGATAATATATCTATATTTGAAGTTACCACGGTCCTGTGGAGATGGACTTGTCTTTCAGCTAAGAAGGATTTGAGTTAAAATCACGCTGCGGTAACGATCGATCTTAAATGATAAATTCATCGATATATACTAGCAAAACGTTTTTTAAGTCTAATGAAGATTTAACTGATGTGTCAAAAGTAAGGTTGCAAGTCGACGATTTTGTTTTGACCTTATTATAATTGGTATGATGAAATAATAATATGCATATGGTTCTTAAATCATGCTATTTTGTAGTCCCATATGGTGTAGCGGATAGGGTAGCCAGCTTTCATCTAGCAGGCCCGGGTTCGATTCCCGGTATGGGAAAATTTTTAACTCTATATCGTCCTTTATGTAAAATCACATCGGAGGCATGAGTCCGAATCTCACTGATGACAGTATTTTATACCAAAGCAAACAAATTACTAGTTTTAGTCTTAAATTATAATCTTGTTTTAGTTACTAAGGGCTGAAGTTCGCTCTTTACTGTCATAAGAAACGAACCTCGAACGATCAAGTAGCTAACTAACTCCAATGCATGCAATAAGATTTTATTCCAATGATCGTCTTTTATATCAGTTACTATGGGAGAGAGATTATAATCTTCATCATTGAGATAACACATCTTGCTGTTTTGTTTTGCTCTCTCAATTATTACTTCTCGATACGCCTGGTCGGTTGAATACCTTTGTTTTTTTCTTTTCAAGTTACTATCTCTGTTGTTTGTGTAGTACTGTTTTTTCAACTTGCGTATAGCTTGCTTCGATCTAACCATTATCTAATCAAGAATGAGAGAATTCACATCTTTGTCATTCTTAAGTAGTAATAAAACCCGGAAAATACCCCTGGAACCACCGTATATCAGTTACTATGGGTGAGAGATCGTTCTTTACTGTAATCTGTGGAAAAGTAAGAAAAAAGAAAAAAAATATCCCGTTTAGGCAGAATGTTGTAGTATCTGCCACTTTTCTTTTTTTTCAAGCCAATATATTTCCCTTGCTGTTCAAGCCAAGGGACAGAAAGTTTCCTATACAGGGGTTTTGGACAAGGCGGTTCTAATGGTGTACTTTTTGTTTTGATCTGACTCCTTTGTTAGGAACTATGGTTTTTTATATTTCTTAACATTGGACGTAATCGTCTCTTACTAGGTTGCTAGCTATCGCTGCAATCCGGATTTAAATTCTGTCTTTTAAAGTATCGGTTACTATTGAGGCGAGTCGCTCTTACGATACATTTCGTTACCACGAACTTTTTGAAATACCACTAACTCTTTTATTTATGTATTATATTGTTAATTTTACAACTTTAATTAATGACGTCATAGTCTAATTGGCTAGCAGGATCGGCCAATAACCGACAGGTTGGTGTAACCCTGATAACAAACAGGAAAATATTACAAACAGGAAAAAGCCTACGGCTTTTTCTTCTTTGAAATAGTAAGAGACGAACCTCATATAGTAACCTCAAATAGTCAAGAACCTCAAATAGTAAAACGTTCCAGTGTCAAGCTATCTCTGGATACAAAAGAAAAGAGAGAAAAAAGAATATCCCGTTTAGGCAGAATGTTGTAGTAGCTGCCACTTTTCTTGATTTTCAAGCCAATATATTGCCCTTGCTGTTCAAGCCAAGGGACTGAAAGTTTCCTATACAGGGGTTTCGAACAAGGCGGTTCTAATGGTGTACTTTTTTTTTGATCTGACTCCTTTGTTAGGAACTATGGGTTTTTATATTTCTTAACATTGGACGTGATCGTCTCTTACTAGGTTGCTAGCTACCGCTGCAACCCGGATATCTGATGGAGCTTAGATAGCCCCGATTTATAATGAACTTCATTGGATCCTTTATGTAACCCGCGTTCGATTCCCGGTGTGGGAAAATTTTTAACTCTATAATCTTCAAACATTAGAACCTTTTATCATTTATAATGATGTATAATATAAATAGTGTAATCTTAACTATAGTGAAGTTGCCTATGCAAGTTAGTATAGGGAAGAGTTCGATCTTTTTTATAATATAGTTAAGTGGCCTATAAAATTTAGTATAGGAAAGAGTTCGTTCTTTATTATAATTTTATATTTCTTAACATTGGACGTGATCGTCTCTTACTAGGTTGCTAGCTACCGCTGCAACCCGGATCTCTTACTAGGTTGTAATAATGTAATAAAAATAATTTGTTTTAATTACAAAAGGTGTTTAACCCCATTAATTTCCTTTAAAATGAGCCATTGGACAACTCTCTACGATGTTCCGGTGCCATGCCATCTCTTGAATTACTAACCTATACTATAATTTAGTGGCGTATAAAATTTAGTATAAGCAAGAGGTCGTTCTTTATTATAACTATGGGTGAGAGATCGGTCTTTACTGTAATTACTTCTTTAATAAACCGTTCAGTATTTCCGCCAATGACGGTCACTGTACATGTTATCAAAATATCCAGTATATTTTGTGAATGTTATTATCATTGTCTAATAAAAGGATTTATCTATATCTATTTGAAATTTTATTTATCGGTCTTAGATATATTTCTTAGTATGGGATGTTATCGTCTAACTAGGTTGCTCTTGTCACGGTAATCCTGACATTATAGTAAAGATCAAAATATAGGTTTTATTTTTTGCGTCACATATAGTTACAACCTACGGTTATGACGTCATTTTGGATATGAAAAAGTAGTAACTTGTAAAAATATCGATTTTTTTTTTAATTTACAAAAGCAGGTAAATCTGGCAATTTATTTTCAAGTAAACCATTAGAGAGGTCTCGCGATGATATGCCATTACCTAGATAACTTAGAATAAGGAAAAATGGAAAACAAAGATGTCAGTGCGAAGCATCGTCGATGTGAACACTTTCCTGGTTTTTCAAGTCTGTGGACTTTCCTTGTGGTTTAAGCCAAGGAAGTTTTTTTTTATTGGGGTTTCGGACAAGGCGGTTCTAATAGTGTATTTTGTGTTTCACTATGACACTATTTCTTAGAAGCTATGGGGTATTGTATATCTTTGCATGGCACGTTCTCGTCTCGTACTATGTTGCTAGCTATTGCTGCAACCCTGATTATGCTGATATATAATTTAAGCTATCTTTACTCATGAAACTTACATAAACCCCAGTTATAATGAACTGTCCCAATCCTTTATGTAATTGCCATTTCTGAAACATATAAGTTACGTAATAGAAATCCATATTTGTCACATTATTCTTCAACTCACTTACTATAGGCTAGAATTTGTTCTTAATTATAGTTTCAGTGTCAAGCTATCTGTGGAAAAGAAAAAAAATGTCCTAGATGCAGAATATCGTGGTTGCAGCAACTTTTCTTGATCTTCAACCAATATATTTTTCTTGTTGTTCAGGCCAAGGGATGTTAAGTTTCCTGTACAGGGTTTCGGCAAGGTGGTTCTAATAGTTCGTTTTTTTCCTGAGTCTGGTTTTAGGGAATTATGGGCTATTTTGTTTTTTCTATGGGGCATGATCGTCTCTTACTAGGTTGCAATCTTCCGCTGCATCCGATTCTTTTGATGTATCTATTGCTATTAAAATTCAATTTTTTAGAGTTTCGGTTACTATTGAGACGAGTCGCTCTTACTATATAATAAAAATTAAAAAAAACTTGTTTATTTACATTCTAGCTAAAATAATGAAGATAATATAAATGAACCACAGTGTTCAGTTTCTTTGGACTTGAGTTCGTTTTTTAACTATAAATACAAACAGGGAATAGCATACGGCTTTTTCTTCTTTTAAATAGTAAGAGACGAGTCTCAAATAATCAAGTAGCTAGCTAATTCCAAAGGTATGCAATTTTTTGTTATTCCAATGATCGTTTTTTATTGTAACTAGGTTTCAGCCATCTCTACAGCCATGATACTATTGGAAATTACATAATCCCTATTTATGTTTCAGTTAACATGGGCAAGGTGTCGTTCTTTATTGTAAAGAGGCAACCTGGCCGAGTGGTCCAAGGCACTGGTGTTAGCCACCAGTTTCTTCGGAGGTGTGGGTTCAAATCTTACCGCTGGTATACGATTATGTTTGAAAGACTGCAGTGTGAAAAGACATCAAAAATGCAGTTTTTGGTGGAAAAATTTATTCTCTTTTAGAAATAATTTATTTTAGTTACAAAAGGTTTTTAACCAAATTAATTTCCTTTAAAATGAGCTATTGAACAACCCTCTACGATGTTCCAGTGCCAAGCTATCTCTGGATACAAAAAAAAAGAAAAGAGAAAAAAATATCCCGTTTGGGGAGAATAACGTGGTTAAAGTCAATTTTCTTGATTTTCAAGCCAATTTTTTTCCCTTGCTGTTCAAGCCAAGGGACAGAAAGTTTCCTATACAGGGGTTTCGGACAAGGCGGTTCTAATGGTGTACTTTTTGTTTTGATCTGACTCCTTTGTTTGGAACTATGGGTTTTTATATTTCTTAACATTGGACGTGATCGTCTCTTACTAGGTTGCTAGCTACCGCTGCAACCCGGATGTAACTACACCTGGAACCACCATATAATCAGTTAGCATGGGAGAGAGATCGTTCTTTACTGTAATTTCGCATGTCTATAATCTTCATCATTGTGGTAACAAATCTTGCTGTTTTGTTTTGCTCTCTCAATTATTACTTCTCGATACGCCTTGTCAGTTGAATACCTTTGATTTTTTCTTTCCAAGATGTTGTCTCTGTTTTTTGTATAGTACTGTTTTTTTTTTTTAAATTACGTATAATAACTCGCTTAGAAGGCATCTTATTACAAAACAAGAAATAATATTTTCATCTAATTAACACTTCTTATAACTCGTATCAGGTATCCATAACCTAAAAAAAAATAAAACTAATTTTTAAATTTTCAGGTATTTTGTTAGTTTGAATGAAAAGATTAAAATTATTGCTCAGATATCATAAATATTTTTGCAGTTTACATAATAACTTTAGCGATTCTAAACTGAAAAATAAAATATATAAAAAAAATGTAATTTTTTGGTCTGAAAATACATAGTCAATCCCACATCGGGTAGTTAGAACCTAACCAAAAATAAAACAAATTTTAACATTTTAAGGTATTTTTCCAGCTTGTATTGAAATATTCAAACTATTGCTCGGATACCATGGATATTTTTGCAGTTTACACAAGCTGCAAAGAACGCACAGGCTGATCTTTGTAAACTGAGAAAAATTTTACGAATGTTTTACCGGGATTACGAAAAGTATTCAAAATTAAAGATTAAAATTATCTCTGAAAGAATAGATTTTGTTGAAAAGTCAGCTAGAGATGCTTTCGCAAAACTTCATAGTAATATCCAAAAGAAATGTTGCATGTTTAGTGAAAAGCTTCCAAGGTATGGACCGGCAACTGTGGAACAGTTTACAGATGTAATGGGAAATCTTATACATCACTGTGAATATATGGAGGCATAATTGTCCTTTACTTAGTTTCAGCTTAAATTCGATGATCGAGCCTTTATGTACTACATCCAACGACTATGACGTCATTGATCAATATTGTATATACAAAATTAAGTTTTTCGTGAAAAATAATTAATAAAAAAAATTAAGTGCAAAAGCCGCTAGATCTAGAGATTTCCTTTAAAATGAGCCATTGAACAACTCTCTACGATGTTCCAGTGCCAAGCTATCTCTAGAAACAAAAGAAAGAAAAAAAATATCCCGTTTGTGCAGAATAACGTGGTTAAAGTCAATTTTCTTGATTTTCAAGCCAATATATTTTCTTTGTTATTCAAGCCAAAGAGCGGTAAGTTTCCTTTATAGGGGTTTCGGACAAGGCGGTTCTAATGGTGTACTTTTTGTTTTGATCTGACTATTTTTCTAGGAGTTAGGGTTTTTTATATTTCTTAACATTGGACGTGATCGTCTCTTACTAGGTTGCTAGCTAGCGCTGCAACCCGGATTGCTAGCTACCGCTGCAACCTGGATTGCTAGCTACCGCTGCAACCCGGATTATATGTAACTTTTATTTTATAAGTCTTTGATAGTCTAATGGTAAGTATGCCAACTTGTTACCTGGGAGAAGGGGGTTCGATTCCCCGTCGGGGAGAAATTTTTATATGTTGAATTAAAAGCACTATCTTTTCAATTTAAAATTTAAAAAAGAAACTTATTTATTTACATTCTAGCTAAAATAATGAAGATAATGTTAATGAACCACAGTGTTCAGTTTCTTTGGACTTGAGTTCGTTTTTTAACTATAAATACAAACAGGAAAAAGCCTACGGCTTTTTCTTCTTTTAAATAGTAAGAGACGAAACTCAAACAATCAAGTAGCTAACTAAGTCTAATGTATGGAATGTTTTTTTTTTCGGTGATCGTCTTTTAATGTAAATAAAATATAAATACTGTAATCTTAACTATAGTGAAGTTGCGTATGCAAGTTAGTATAGGGAAGAGTTTGATCTGTATTATAACTTTTTATTCCAATGATCGTCTTTTAATGTAACATATCAGTTACTATGGTAGAGAGATCGTTCTTTACTGTAACTTTACTAGGTTTCAACCATATCTGCAGCCATGATACTGACGAAAATTACATTGTAAGTTATTGTAATTTCTAATGATCGTCCTTTAATATAATTGTTTTGATCTGACTCATTTGTTAGGAACTATGGGTTTTTATATTTCTTAACATTGGACGTGATCGTCTCTTACTAGGTTGCTAGCTACCGCTGCAACCCGGATTTCCTTCAAAATGAGCCATTGAACAACTCTCTACAATGTTGCAGTGCCATGCTATCTGTTGAATTACTAACCAATTCTATAATTAAGTTGCGTATAAAATTTAGTATAGGTAAGAGGTCGTTCTTTATTATAATTCTGCTACTATGGGCTAAGTCTAGTTCTTTCATGTAAAACTAGCAAAACATTTTTTAAGCCTGATGAAGATTTAACTAATGTGTCAAAAGTAAGGTTGCAAGTTGATGATTTTGTTTTGGCCTTATTATAATTGGTATGGTGAAATAATAATATGCATATGGCTCTTAAATCATACTTCTTTATGGTTCCATATGGTCTTGTGGCTAGGATAGTTAACTTTCACTTAACAGGCTCGGGTTCGATTCCCGGTGTGGGAAAATTTTTAACTCTATAATCTTCGAACATTTGAACCTTTTATAATTTATAATGATGTATAATATAAATACTGTAATCTTAACTATAGTGAAGTTGCGTATGCAAGTGAGTATAGGGAAGAGTTTGATCTTTATTATCAAATTTAATAAAAATAATTGTTTTAATTACAAAAAGTTTTTAACCCCATTAATTTCCTTCAAAATGAGCCATTGAACAACTGTCTACAATGTTCCAGTGCCATGCTATCTGTTGAATTACTAACCTATACTATAATTAAGTGGCGTATAAAATTTAGCATAGGTAAGAGGTCGTTCTTTATTATAACTAGCTACCGCTGCAACCCGGATTAGAATTTAGTATAGGCAAGAGGTCGTTCTTTATTATAACTTCCAGGAGACAAAAAGCAAAACTAATTTTAGAATTTTCATGTATTTTTGTTGTTTAAATTAAAAAATTACTATTACTGATTAGGCATCATAAATATTTTTGCAGTTTACATAATAATTTTAGCGATTAAGCCAAAAAGAAAATTTTGGTTCCAGGAGTTTCGGTTACTATGGAGACAAGTAGCTATTATTACTATAGAGTTCATTACATGGACTGTTTTATTGCTTCAAAATTCAAATATCTTTGAAAAGACTGCAGTATGAAAATACATCAAAAATGCAATTTTTTTGACAAAATTGATTCTACTTTAAAAAGTATTTTATTTTTAAATACAAAAGTGACTAGATGTTGCAATTTCCTTTAAAATGAGCTATTATACAGCTCTCTATGATTTTCCAGTGCCCAGCTAGCTGAGCAGAAAGAAAAAGCGGAAAGAAAAAAATATCCCGTTTGTGGAGAATAGTCTCTTACTAGGTTGCTAGCTACCGCTGCAACCCGGATATAATTACAAACAGGAAAAAGCCTACGGCTTTTTCTTCTTTGAAATAGTAAGAGACGAACCTCAAACAATCAAGTAGCTAACTAATTCCAATGCATGCAATTGTTTTTTATTCCAGTGATAGTCTTTTAATGTAAAACCTATACTATAATTAAGTGGCATATAAAATTTAGTATAGGCAAGAGCTCGTTCTTAATTATAAATGGAAATTAAATAATTTTTATTTATGTTTCAGTTAACATAGGCTAGGTGTCGTTCTTTATTGTATATTCCAATGATCGTCTTTTAGTGTAAAACAATCAAGTAGATAACTAAGTCCAATGTATGGAATGGTTTGTTATTTCAGTGATCGTCTTTTAATGTAATTACATAATAAGTTTAGTGATTCTGGACTGAAAACTAAAATAATTGCAATTATGAGACAATAATATGGAGATATGTACTTTACGGGTTACAAACCAAAAAAAGCTTGGTTCCAGGATACAATAATAAATTTGAACTGAGATGAAAAAAAAATTTCTTCCAGGAGACAAAAAGCAAAACTAATTTTAGAATTTTCATGTATTTTTGTTGTTTAAATTAAAAAATTACTATTACTGATTAGGCATCATAAATATTTTTGCAGTTTACATAATAATTTTAGCGATTAAGCCAAAAAAGAAAATTTTGGTTCCAGGAGTTTCGGTTACTATTGAGACAAGTAGCTATTATTACTATAGAGTTCATTACATGGACTGTTTTATTGCTTCAAAATTCAAATATCTTTGAAAAGACTGCAGTATGAAAATACATCAAAAATGGAATTTTTTTGACAAAATTGATTCTACTTTAAAAAGTATTTTATTTTTAAATACAAAAGTGACTAGATGTTGCAATTTCCTTTAAAATGAGCTATTATACAGCTCTCTATGATTTTCCAGTGCCCAGCTAGCTGAGCAGAAAAAAAAAGCGGAAAGAAAAAAATATCCCGTTTGTGGAGAATAACGTGGTAAAAGTCAATTTTCTTGATTTTCAAGCCAATATATTTTCTTTGTTATTCAAGCCAAAGGGCGGTAAGTTTCCTTTATAGAGGATTCGGACAAGGCGGTTCTAATGGTGTACTTTTTGTTTTGATCTGACTCTTTTTTTAGGAGTTGGGGGGTTTTATATTTCTTGACATTGGAGGTGATCGTCTCTTACTAGGTTGCTAGCTACCGCTGCAACCCGGATCATTTTCTTAAATCCTGGATCACAAGACATCTTAGTAGCAATCCTTACGCGTGCTCGAGCTTTATTGCGTTTGGTGGCATTTTTATCTCTTTTAAATAAACTTTTCTGATATTTCAGGATGTTAGCTTTATTTTTTGTGTAGTAAAGTTTTCTATTAGTAGAAATTTGGATTGTTCTATTTTGATATTGTTTTTGGTTATTCTTTCTTTTTTTCCACTCGCGTGAGACCATATTTTTTCAAGGTTTAAAATTATTAAGCACACAAAATCCCGTGTCGAGTATCTAAAACCTAGCATAAAACAAAACTAATTTTAAAATTTTCAGGTATTTATCTTGTTTGAATTACAAAATTAGTATTATTGGTTAGACACCATAAATATTTTTGCAGTTTACATAATAAGTTTAGTGATTCTGGACTGAAAACTAAAATAATTGCAATTATGAGACAATAATATGGAATGTACTTTACGAGTTACAAACCAAAAAAGTTTGGTTCCAGGATACAATAATAAATTTGAACTGAGATGAAAAAAAAATTTCTTCCAGGAGACAAAAAGCAAAACTAATTTTAGAATTTTCATGTATTTTTGTTGTTTAAATTAAAAAATTACTATTACTGATTAGGCATCATAAATATTTTTGCAGTTTACATAATAATTTTAGCGATTAAGCCAAAAAAGAAAATTTTGGTTCCAGGAGTTTCGGTTACTATTGAGACAAGTAGCTATTATTACTATAGAGTTCATTACATGGACTGTTTTATTGCTTCAAAATTCAAATATCTTTGAAAAGACTGCAGTATGAAAATACATCAAAAATGCAATTTTTTTGACAAAATTGATTCTACTTTAAAAAGTATTTTATTTTTAAATACAAAAGTGACTAGATGTTGCAATTTCCTTTAAAATGAGCTATTATACAGCTCTCTATGATTTTCCAGTGCCCAGCTAGCTGAGCAGAAAGAAAAAGCGGAAAGAAAAAAATATCCCGTTTGTGGAGAATAACGTGGTAAAAGTCAATTTTCTTGATTTTCAAGCCAATATATTTTCTTTGTTATTCAAGCCAAAGGGCGGTAAGTTTCCTTTATAGAGGATTCGGACAAGGCGGTTCTAATGGTGTACTTTTTGTTTTGATCTGACTCTGTTTTTAGGAGTTGGGGGGTTTTATATTTCTTGACATTGGAGGTGATCGTCTCTTACTAGGTTGCTAGCTACCGCTGCAACCCGGATTACAACTAACCGCAGTCAGAAGTAATAGCAGTCGCCAGTAGTGGTGGTTGTGGTCCTAAATGGTCAAACACACAAGCAGCCACAGTCAAATATAGTTGCAGTCGCAGTTGCAAATATTCGTAGTCACAAGTAGTTTCAGTGGCAATAACAAGTAGGCGCAGTCACAAGCAGTCCCAGCCGCAAGTAGTCACAACGCAGTCGCCAGAAATACCAGGCACTCGCAGTGATAAGTAGTTGCAGTTGCAGGGGCAAGAAGTTGCAGTTGCAGTCACAGTTGCAAGTAGTCACAGCGGCAGTCGTAAGTAGTCGCAGTGAGTAGAAAGGCCCTAATGACTCCGAGGGGGGCACCATGTATGGGCATAGAGTCCCTAGGGAGATGGTTTTTGTCAGTGAGAATGAAAAAACAGGATTTTTCTCACATGAAAAAACAGGATTTTTCTCACTTTTATGGATGTTTCTTGGATGGTTATGAGTGTTAGTCAATTTATTTGTTGTTTTTCATGGATGTCAACAGCAATTTATGTCTGTTTTATGGTTTTTGTCACTGAGAATGAAAAAACAGGATTTTTATCACTTTGATGGATGTTTCTTGGACGGTTATGAGTTTTAGTCAATTTATTTGTTGTTTTCTTGGATGTCAACAGCAATTTATGTCTGTTTTATGGTTTTTGTCACTGAGAATGAAAAAAAAGGATTTTCCTCACTTTGATGTATTTTCAAGGAGAATTGTCCCCGGGCGAAGTTTATTAATGTCTTTGGTGTTCGTCCAGGAAAATTGTTTCCGGGCGAAGTTTATTAATGTCTTTGGAGTTCGTCCAGGAGAATTGTTTCCGGGTGAAGTTTATTAATGTCTGACGGATGAAATTCCTAGGAATTTCAAATGTGACAGCGCAGTGATGCCAAAACAAAAGGAACACATAGAAATTACGTTTAGGGATTATTTGGGGTGAAATAGTTTTGAGACATTTTAGGGAATTATTTAAGCGAAACCGTTTGAGGCATTTTAGAAGATGTGAGGTCCCCTACCACAGCCCCAAAGGGCCCTCCTACCCCAACCCCAAAGGACCCTCCTATCCCAACCCCGAAGAGCCCCCCCCCACCCAACTTTTTTGCCCCCCAATTTTTTTTAATACTTTTTTATTTGCGCATTTGAGACACAGAAGTGCCCCATCCCCCCAACCTTTTGGTTCCCCTCGAATATATTTTTTCAGAGCAAGTTCTTTTCATAATGTCCCTCCTAAACCCATTTTACAAGTTGAAGCATCCATCCTTTTCACCCACAACTTTACTTTACAGCTTTTTGGATACCTCAAAACCAAGCAATACTTTTCAAAAGGCATTTCAGAGCAAGTTCCTTTCTTAATGTTCCCTCCTAAACCCATTCTACAACTTGAAGCATCCGTCCTTTTCACTGGGTTGGTGTTTGCAAGTCCAAGTATTTGTCTTTGTTGGTTTGTATATCTAAAGTGCATATCTTTCTCTGTTTGCATGTCCTATTCTATTTGTTTGCATGTCTGGGTTGGTGTTTTCAAGTCCAAGTATTTGTCTTTGTTGGTTTGTATATCTAAAGTGCCTGTCTTTCTCTGAATGTTTCACTTAATATGGGCTAGATGTCGTTCTTTACTATATGTTCTTTTATATAGTTTAGGAATATGTCTTGCTTCTTTTCATAAAGTGAAATTGTTACTCAAACATTCTAAATATTTTTTTCAGTTTATAGAATTTTTCAGGTATTTTTCTCGTACCTTTTGCATTGTCTTAATATAAACACTATAATCTTAATTATAGTTAAGCTCTCTATAGAAGTTAGTATAGGGAAGGGTTCGTTCTTTATTATAATGGGCTAGGTGTCGTGCTTTATTTTAATTTTAGTTACAAAAGGTTTTTAATCCAATTAATTTCCTTCAAAATGAGCCATTGAACATCTCTCTACGATGTTCCAGTGCCAAGCTATATAAACGTAATTGACAAACACCATTTATGACGAGCTATAACGGTCATTCATGTAATTCTTTACCAATATAGTTTCCTTTATAAGTTCCCAATGGCAGTATAGTTTCCTATAGAAGTTTCCTATACCAGTATATTCTCCTTTATTTGATACATATACCAGTATAGTTTCCTTTATAAGTTTCCAATGCCAGTATAGTTTCCTTTAAAAGTTTTCTATACCAGTATAGTTTCCTTTATAAGTTTCCTATACCAGTATAGTTTCATTTATATGTTTCCTATACCAGTGTAGTTTCCTATATAAATTTCCTATACCAGTATAGTTTTCTATATAAGTTTCCTATACCTGTATAGTTTCCTATTTGAGTTTCCTACGTAAGTATTCTTTCCTATATAAGTTTCTTATACCTTACACCTATACCGTAATTTGATTCCCGGTATGGAAAATTTTTACCTATGATAACTTCTTAAGAAAACTTAGTAAAATTAAGTTATACCATACTATCTTATCTAAAGGTAAATATGTGTTGCATCATCCTCTATATAATTATTCCTTTTAAAATTTCAGTTACCATGGGCTACAGTTCGTTCTTTAATGTAATTACTATCGCCAAGAGTTATTTCTTTACCATATCGTAACAATTTGTTTTTTAATAATTATTAATTTAGTTAATTACAAAAGGTTTCTACATACAGCAGTTTCCTTTAAAATGAGCCATTACACAGCTCTTTATTATGACCACAAACTGTTTGATTTCATGCTTAAGTCACTATGGGTTCAGTTCGTTCCTTATTGTAACTGAATAACTCTCTACGATGTTCCAGTGCCAAGCTATCTTTGGAAAAGAAAGAAGAAAGAAAAAATATGCCGTTTAGGCAGAATGTTGTAGTAGCCGCCACTTTTCTTGATTTTCAAGCCAATGTGTTTCCCTTGCTGTTCAAGCCAAATGACAGAAAGTTTCCTATACAGGGGTTTCGGACAAGGTGGTTCTAATGGCGTACTTTTGTTTTGATCTGACTTGTTTTTAGGAGTTATGGGTTTTTATATTTCTTAACATTGGAAGTGATCGTCTCTTACTAGGTTACTAGCTACCGCTGCAACCCAGATTTTGATCTGACTTTATTTATAGGAGTGCTGGGTTTTATATTTCTTAGCATTGGGCGTGATAGTCTCTTACTAGGTTGCTAGCTACTGCTGCAACGCGGATTCACATATATACTTATAAGAGGCAGCGTGGCCGAGTGGTCCAAGGCGCTGGTGTCAGTCACCAGTCTTTTCAGAGGCGCCGGTTCAAATCCTACCGCTGGTATACGATTATGACGTCATTGATCAATCTTTAATATGAAATATGCAGTTTTTCGTAAAAAACTGATTCTATTTTAAAAATATTTTGTTTTAATTACAAAAGGCTTTTAACCATATTAATTTCCTTTAAAATGAGCCATTGAAGAACTCTACGATGTTACAGTGCCAAGCTATCTATGGAATTACTAACCTATAGTATAATTAAGTGGTGTATGAAATTTAGTGTACTCAAGAGGTCGTTCTTTATCATAAAAATATAAATACTGTAATCTTAACTATAGTGAAGTTGCGTATGCAAGTTAGTATAGGGAAGAGTTCGATCTTTATTATAATGGTCGGTTGAATACCTTTGCTTTTCTCTTTTCAAGATACTATCTCTGTTGTCTGTGTAGTACTGTTTTTTTAAGTTGCGTGCAGCTTGCTTTGATCTAACCATTATGTAATTCACGAATGAGACCATTTACATCTTTGTCGTTCTTAAGTAGTAAATATGACATCACGGCGTTATGATTTTATTTCATGACGTCTAGGTGCAATGATATTATTTCATGATGTTTTCAGAAACCACAACATAATGTCGTGTTTTTCTATTCACGTCATAGCTCTAATATAAAACTATGACGACATTCATTATTTATCTAGTAGGGTTTCAGACAAGGTAGTTCTAATGATGTACTTTTGTCTTGATCTTACTCTATTTTTAGGAGTTCTGGGTTTTTATATTTCTTAGCATTGGACTGATCTTCTCTTACTAGGTTGCTAGCTACTGCTGCAACCAAAATTATGAGAGGCAGCCTGACCGAGTAGTCCAAGGCACTGGTGTTAGCCACCAGTCTCTTCGGAGGCGTGGGTTCAAATCTTACCGCTGGTATACGATTATGTTTGAAAGACTGCTGTGTGAAAAAACATCAAAAATGCAGTTTTGATGGAAAAATTTATTCTGTTTTAGAAATAATTTATTTTAGTTACTGTAGATTTTTAACCTAATTGATTTCCTTTAAAATGAGCTATTGAAAACCCTCTACGATGTTCCAGTGCCAAGCTATCTGTGGAAAAGTAAGAAAAAAGAAAAAAAATATCCCGTTTAGGCAGAATGTTGTAGTATCTGCCACTTTTCTTTTTTTTCAAGCCAATATATTTCCCTTGCTGTTCAAGCCAAGGGACAGAAAGTTCCTATACAGGGGTTTTGGACAAGGCGGTGCTAATGGTGTACTTTTTGTTTTGATCTGACTCCTTTGTTAGGAACTATGGTTTTTTATATTTCTTAACATTGGACGTAATCGTCTCTTACTAGGTTGCTAGCTATCGCTGCAATCCGGATTTAAATTCTGTCTTTTAAAGTATCGGTTACTATTGAGGCGAGTCGCTCTTACGATACATTTCGTTACCACGAACTTTTTGAAATACCACTAACTCTTTTATTTATGTATTATATTGTTAATTTTACAACTTTAATTAATGACGTCATAGTCTAATTGGCTAGCAGGATCGGCCAATAACCGACAGGTTGGTGTAACCCTGATAACAAACAGGAAAATATTACAAACAGGAAAAAGCCTACGGCTTTTTCTTCTTTGAAATAGTAAGAGACGAACCTCATATAGTAACCTCAAATAGTCAAGAACCTCAAATAGTAAAACGATCAAGTAGCCAACTAATTCCAATGCATGCAATTAATTTTCATTCCAATGATCGATTTTAATGTAATATCTAAAACCTAGCATAAAACAAAACTAATTTTCAAATTTTCAGGTATTTATCTTGTTTGAATTACAAAATTAGTATTATTGGTTAGACACCATAAATATTTTTGCAGTTTAAATAATAAGTTTAGTGATTCTGGACTGAAAACTTAAATAATTGCAATTATGAGACAATAATATGGAGATATGTACTTTACGGGTTACAGGATACAATAATAAATTTGAACTGAGATGAAAAAAAAATTTCTTCCAGGAGACAAAAAGCAAAACTAATTTTAGAATTTTCATGTATTTTTGTTGTTTAAATTAAAAAATTACTATTACTGATTAGGCATCATAAATATTTTTGCAGTTTACATAATAATTTTAGCGATTAAGCCAAAAAAGAAAATTTTGGTTCCAGGAGTTTCGGTTACTATTGAGACAAGTAGCTATTATTACTATAGAGTTCATTACATGGACTGTTTTATTGCTTCAAAATTCAAATATCTTTGAAAAGACTGCAGTATGAAAATACATAAAAAATGCAATTTTTTTGACAAAATTGATTCTACTTTAAAAAGTATTTTATTTTTAAATACAAAAGTGACTAGATGTTGCAATTTCCTTTAAAATGAGCTATTATACAGCTCTCTATGATTTTCCAGTGCCCAGCTAGCTGAGCAGAAAGAAAAAGCGGAAAGAAAAAAATATCCCGTTTGTGGAGAATAACGTGGTAAAAGTAAATTTTCTTGATTTTCAAGCCAATATATTTTCTTTGTTATTCAAGCCAAAGGGAGGTAAGTTTCCTTTATAGAGGATTCGGACAAGGCGGTTCTAATGGTGTACTTTTTGTTTTGATCTGACTCTTTTTTTAGGAGTTGGGGGGTTTTATATTTCTTGACATTGGAGGTGATCGTCTCTTACTAGGTTGCTAGCTACCGCTGCAACCCGGATTTCACTCAACAGGCCCGGGTTCGATTCCTGATGGGGAAAATTTTTAACTCTATAATCTTCGAACAATTTGAACCTTTTATAATTTATAATGATGTATAATATAAATACTGTAATCTTAACTATAGTGAAGTTGCCTATGCAAGTTAGTATAGGGAAGAGTTCGATCTTTATTATAACCTCAAAGAACCAGGTAGCTAACTAAGTCCAACATAAGCAATGGTTTGTTCTTCTAAGTATCATCTTTAAATTTGGCGTTTCTTACTAGGTTGCTAGCTACCACTGCAATCTGGAATATGTAATTAATAGGTTGCTAGCTACCGCTGCAACCTAGATATTCTTATTTCTGTTACTATGGGCTAAGGTTCGTTCTTTACTGTAAAACTTACTAGGTTGCTAGCTACCGCTGCAACCCGGAACTAGCAAAACAGTTTTTTAAGTCTGATGAAGATTTAACTGATGTGTCAAAAGTAAGGTTGCAATTCGACGATTTTGTTTTGGCCTTATTATAATTGGTATGGTTAAATAATAATATGCATATGGTTCTTAAATCATACTTCTTTATGGTCCCATTTGGTCTAGTGGCCACGATAGTTAACTTTCACTTAGGAGGACCGGGTTCGATTCCCGGTGTGGGAAGATTTTTAACTCTATAATCTTCGAACATTTGAACCTTTTATAATTTATAATGATGTATAATATAAATACTGTAATCTTAACTATAGTGAAGTTGCCTATGCAAGTTAGTATAGGGAACAGTTCGATCTTTATTATAACGATCTGATAGACAATACTGATGGTTAGAGTTTGGTCTTTAAGTTATCATATACTGTTAAAATTCTTTCTTATGTGAACATTTCTTGGTGTAGTGGTTAGCACTTAAGACTTTGAATCCTGTGATCCGAGTTCAAATCCTGGTGGACGGTCGTTATTAAATGTAGCTTACTTATACTACCATTTAGGTTTCTGCTGTAATTCTTTCTTTTCAAAATTAAATTAGTTGCTATCGCCTAGAGTTAGTTCTTTACCACATCGTAATAATTTGTTTTATAATAATAATTAATTTTTTTAATTACAAAAGGTTTCTATATACAGCAGTTTCCTTTAAAATGAGCCATTACACAGCTCTTTACTATGACAACGAACCGTTTGATTTAATACTTAAGTTACTATGGGGTAAAGTTCGTTCCTTATTGTATCCTTTGTTAGGAGTTAGGGGTTTTTATATTTCTTAAAATTGGACGTGATCGTCTCTTACTAGGTTGCTAGCTACCGCTGCAACCCGGATGTTATTATGACCACGAACTGTTTGATTTAATACTTAAGTTACAAAGGGTTCAGTTCGTCCCTTATTGTAAAACCACATCGATCCTTTATGTAATCTTTATTATAATTTTTAATATATTGACTTTACATATAACTGTACTAGCCGATACTATAGTTAACTTGTCTATAAAATTTAGCACAGGCAAGAGGTCGTTTTTTATTATATTTTCATAAAGTGAAATTGTTACTCAAACATTCTAAATATTTTTACAGTTTACAGAGTTTTGCACTTTTTTCTCATACCTTTTGCATTGTCATAAAATAATAACTGTAATCTTAACTATAGTGAAGTTGCCTATGCAAGTTAGTATAGGGAAGAGTTCGATCTTTATTATAATTGGTGGAAAAATTTATTCTCTTTTAGAAATAATTTATTTTAGTTACTATAGATTTTTAACCCAATTAATTTCCTTTAAAATGAGCTATTGAACAACCCTCTACGATGTTCCAGTGCCAAGCTATCTCTGGATACAAAAGAAAAAAAAAAGAAAAAAAAAAGAAAAAAATATCCCGTTTAGGCAGAATGTTGTAGTAGCTGCCACTTTTCTTGATTTTCAAGCCAATATATTTCCCTTGCTGTTCAAGCCAAGGGACAGAAATTTTACTATGCAGGGGTTTCGGACAAGGCGGTTCTAATGGTGTACTTTTTGTTTTGATCTGACTCTTTTTTTAAGAACTATGGGTTTTTATATTTCTTAACATTGGACGTGATCGTCTCTTACTAGGTTGCTAGCTACCGCTGCAACCCGGATATAAAAAGCGGAAAGAAAAAAATATCCCGTTTGTGGAGAATAACGTGGTAAAAGTCAATTTTCTTGATTTTCAAGCCAATATATTTTCTTTGTTATTCAAGCCAAAGGGCGGTAAGTTTCCTTTATAGAGGATTCGGACAAGGCGGTTCTAATGGTGTACTTTTTGTTTTAATCTGACTCCTTTTTTAAGGAGTTGGGGGGTTTTATATTTCTTAACATTGGAGGTGATCGTCTCTTACTAGGTTGCTAGCTACCGCTGCAACCCGGATAAACGTTCTTTACTCAGGCAGTGCTAGAGCGCTGTCTATGATAATAAACTGATTACACACAGGAAAAAGCCTACGGCTTTTTCTTCTTTGAAATAGTAAGAGACGCGTCTCAAGCAATCAAGTAGCTAGCTAATTCCAATGTATGCAATTGTTTGTTATTCCAATGATCGTCTTTTATTGTAAAAACAGGAAAAAGCCTACGGCTTTTTCTTCTTTTAAGAAGCAAGAGACGAAACTCAAACAATCAAGTAGCTAACTAAGTCCAATGTATGGAATGGTTTGTTATTTCAGTGATTTACTAACCTATACTATAGTTAAGTGGCCTATATAATTTAGTATAGGCAAGAGGTCGTTCTTTATTATAAATCAATTTTCTTGATTTTCAAGCCAATATATTTTCTTTGTTATTCAAGCCAAAGGGAGGTAAGTTTCCTTTATAGAGGATTCGGACAAGGCGGTTCTAATGGTGTACTTTTTGTTTTGATCTGACTCTTTTTTTAGGAGTTGGGGGGTTTTATATTTCTTGACATTGGAGGTGATCGTCTCTTACTAGGTTGCTAGCTACCGCTGCAACCCGGATAATAATCGGATGATAATGTCAGTTGCAGCTGGGGTTCATACTATGCTATATGATTACAAACAGGAAAAAGCCAAAGGCTTTTTCTCCTTCGAAGTAGTAAGAGACGAACCTCAAACAATCAAGTAGGTAACTAAGTCCAATGTATGCGATGGTCTTTTATTATTCTAATGATCGTCTTTTAATGTAATATGATTTATGTACAAAAATCAAATATCTTTGAAAATACTGCAGTGTGAAAAGACATCGAAAATGCAGTTTTTGGTGGAAAAATTTATTCTCTTTTAGAAATAATTTATTTTAGTTACAAAAGGTTTTAAACCCAATTACTTTCCTTTAAAATGAGCTATTGAACAACCCTCTACGATGTTCCAGTGCCAAGCTATCTCTGGAAACAAAGAAAAAAAGAAAAAAAGAAAAAAATATCCCGTTTAGGAAGAATGTCGTAGTAGCTGCCACTTTTCTTGATTTTCAAGCCAATATATTTCCCTTGCTGTTCAAGCCAAGGGACAGAAATTTTCCTATACAGGGGTTTCGGACAAGGCGGTTCTAATGGTGTACTTTTTGTTTTGATCTGACTCCTTTGTTAGGAGTTAGGGGTTTTTATATTTCTTAACATTGGACGTGATCGTCTCTTACTAGGTTGCTAGCTACCGCTGCAACCCGGATGTTATTATGACCACGAACTGTTTGATTTAATACTTAAGTTACAAAGGGTTCAGTTCGTCCCTTATTGTAAAACCACATCGATCCTTTATGTAATCTTTATTATAATTTTTAACATATTGACTTTACATATAACTGTACTAGCCGATACTATAGTTAACTTGTCTATAAAATTTAGCACAGGCAAGAGGTCGTTTTTTATTATATTTTCATAAAGTGAAATTGTTACTCAAACATTCTAAATATTTTTACAGTTTACAGAGTTTTGCACTTTTTTCTCATACCTTTTGCATTGTCATAAAATAATAACTGTAATCTTAACTATAGTGAAGTTGCCTATGCAAGTTAGTATAGGGAAGAGTTCGATCTTTATTATAATTGGTGGAAAAATTTATTCTCTTTTAGAAATAATTTATTTTAGTTACTATAGATTTTTAACCCAATTAATTTCCTTTAAAATGAGCTATTGAACAACCCTCTACGATGTTCCAGTGCCAAGCTATCTCTGGATACAAAAGAAAGAAAAAAAGAAAAAAAAAAGAAAAAAATATCCCGTTTAGGCAGAATGTTGTAGTAGCTGCCACTTTTCTTGATTTTCAAGCCAATATATTTCCCTTGCTGTTCAAGCCAAGGGACAGAAATTTTACTATGCAGGGGTTTCGGACAAGGCAGTTCTAATGCTGTACTTTTTGTTTTGATCTGACTCTTTTTTTAAGAACTATGGGTTTTTATATTTCTTAACATTGGACGTGATCGTCTCTTACTAGGTTGCTAGCTACCGCTGCAACCCGGATATAAAAAGCGGAAAGAAAAAAATATCCCGTTTGTGGAGAATAACGTGGTAAAAGTCAATTTTCTTGATTTTCAAGCCAATATATTTTCTTTGTTATTCAAGCCAAAGGGCGGTAAGTTTCCTTTATAGAGGATTCGGACAAGGCGGTTCTAATGGTGTACTTTTTGTTTTAATCTGACTCCTTTTTTAAGGAGTTGGGGGGTTTTATATTTCTTAACATTGGAGGTGATCGTCTCTTACTAGGTTGCTAGCTACCGCTGCAACCCGGATAAACTTTCTTTACTCAGGCAGTGCTAGAGCGCTGTCTATGATAATAAACTGATTACACACAGGAAAAAGCCTACGGCTTTTTCTTCTTTGGAATAGTAAGAGACGCGTCTCAAGCAATCAAGTAGCTAGCTAATTCCAATGTATGCAATTGTTTGTTATTCCAATGATCGTCTTTTATTGTAAAAACAGGAAAAAGCCTACGGCTTTTTCTTCTTTTAAGAAGTAAGAGACGAAACTCAAACAATCAAGTAGCTAACTAAGTCCAATGTATGGAATGGTTTGTTATTTCAGTGATTTACTAACCTATACTATAGTTAAGTGGCCTATATAATTTAGTATAGGCAAGAGGTCGTTCTTTATTATAAATAATAATCGGATGATAATGTCAGTTGCAGCTGGGGTTCATACTATGCTATATGATTACAAACAGGAAAAAGCCTTTGGCTTTTTCTCCTTCGAAGTAGTAAGAGACGAACCTCAAACAATCAAGTAGGTAACTAAGTCCAATGTAAGCGATGGTCTTTTATTATTCTAATGATCGTCTTTTAATGTAATAATAACAAAACATTTTTAACCCCATTAATTTCCTTTAAAATGAGCCATTAAACAACTCTCTACGATGTTGCAGTAACCTATACTTTAATTAAGTGGCGTATAAAATTTAGTATAGGAAAGAGGTCGTTCTTTATTATAATTATAATCTTATATGCGGCAGTTTCCTTTAAAATTAGCCATTACACTCAATATTATGACCACAAACTGTTTGATTTAATACTTAAGTTACTATTGGTTACAGTTCGTTCCTTATTGTAACAATGATAGTTTTTTAATATCTTTTCAACACATTGTAAACAGTAACCTTTGATTACTGTAAGCATCATCTATTTAATGGTTCCTTATAACACTCCAGTTACTATGGACTGAAGATCTTTCTTTAATGTAAAATATAAATACTGTAATCTTAACTATAGTGAAGTTGCGTATGCAAGTAAGTATAGGGAAGAGTTCGATCTTTATTATAATAATAACAAAATTTAATTAGAGTTCGTTCTTTATTGTTATGTTAGCATTGGACGTGATCGTCTCTTATTGTGATATTCATGAATGAGACCATTTACAGTTTTGACGTTTCTTATATAGTAATTATGACGTCACTGCATCAAAAATACAGTTTTTATTGGAAAAATTTATTCTCTTTTAGAAATAATTTATTTTAGTTACAAAAGGTTTTTAACCCAATTAATTTCCTTTAAAATGAGCTATTGAACAACCCTCTACGATGTTCCAGTGCCAAGCTATCTCTGGAAACAAAGAAAAAAAAAAGAAAAAAATATCCCGTTTGGGGAGAATAACGTGGTAAAAGTCTATTTTCTTGATTTTCAAGCCAATATATTTTCTTTGTTATTCAAGCCAAAGGGCGGTAAGTTTCCTTTATGGAGGATTTGGACAAGGCGGTTCTAATGGTGTACTTTTTGTTTTGATCTGACTCCTCTGTTAGGAACTACGGGTTTTTATATTTCTTAACATTGGACGTGATCGTCTCTTACTAGGTTGCTAGCTACCGCTGCAACCCGGATTGGACGTGATCGTCTCTTATTGTGATATTCATGAATGAGACCATTTACAGTTTTGACGTTTCTTATATAGTAATTATGACGTCACTGCATCAAAAATACAGTTTTTATTGGAAAAATTTATTCTCTTTTAGAAATAATTTATTTTAGTTACAAAAGGTTTTTAACCCAATTAATTTCCTTTAAAATGAGCTATTGAACAACCCTCTACGATGTTCCAGTGCCAAGCTATCTCTGGAAACAAAGAAAAAAAAAAGAAAAAAATATCCCGTTTGGGGAGAATAACGTGGTAAAAGTCAATTTGCTTGATTTTCAAGCCAATATATTTCCCTTTCTGTTCAAGCCAAGGGACAGAAAGTTTCCTATGCAGTGGTTTCGAGTGAGGCGGTTCTAATGGTGTACTTTTTGTTTTGATCTGACTCCTGCTTTAGGAGCTATGGGTTTTTATATTTCTTAACATTGGACGTGATCGTCTCTTACTAGGTTGCTAGCTACCGCTGCAACCCGGATTAAATTTAAAATTTCAAAAAACAACTCAGTTTCCCTACCTCTTAGCTAAATATAATAACTTTAATATAAATTAATAAAGGTAAGAGGTCGTTCTTTATTATAATTCTTAGGAGTTAGGGGTTTTTATATTTCTTAAGATTGGACGTGATCGTCTCTTACTAGGTTGCTAGCTACCGCTGCAACCCGGATCTTCAGAAACAACAATATAATTTCGTGTTTTTCTATTCATGTCATAGCTCTAATATAAAACCCGGATACCCCTGGAGCCACCGTATATCATATTGGCAAGAGATCGTTCTTTACTGTAATGACATTGGAGGTGATCGTCTCTTACTAGGTTGCTAGCTACCGCTGCAACCCGGATAATGGTAAGTATGCCCACTTGTTACCTGGGAGAAGGGGGTTCGATTCCCCGTCGGGGAGAACTTTCTTTTTTTCCACTCGCGTGAGACCATATTTTTTCAAGATTTAAAATTATTAAGCACACAAAATCCCGTGTCGAGTATCTAAAACCTAGCATAAAACAAAACTAATTTTAAAATTTTCAGGTATTTATCTTGTTTGAATTACAAAATTAGTATTATTGGTTAGACACCATAAATATTTTTGCAGTTTAAATAATAAGTTTAGTGATTCTGGACTGAAAACTAAAATAATTGCAATTATGAGACAATAATATGGAGATATGTACTTTACGGGTTACAGGATACAATAATAAATTTGAACTGAGATGAAAAAAAATTTCTTCCAGGAGACAAAAAGCAAAACTAATTTTAGAATTTTCATGTATTTTTGTTGTTTAAATTAAAAAATTACTATTACTGATTAGGCATCATAAATATTTTTGCAGTTTACATAATAATTTTAGCCATTAAGCCAAAAAAGAAAATTTTGGTTCCAGGAGTTTCGGTTACTATTGAGACAAGTAGCTATTATTACTATAGAGTTCATTACATGGACTGTTTTATTGCTTCAAAATTCAAATATCTTTGAAAAGACTGCAGTATGAAAATACATCAAAATGCAATTTTTTTGACAAAATTGATTCTACTTTAAAAAGTATTTTATTTTTAAATACAAAAGTGACTAGATGTTGCAATTTCCTTTAAAATGAGCTATTATACAGCTCTCTATGATTTTCCAGTGCCCAGCTAGCTGAGCAGAAAGAAAAAGCGGAAAGAAAAAAATATCCCGTTTGTGGAGAATAACGTGGTAAAAGTCAATTTTCTTGATTTTCAAGCCAATATATTTTCTTTGTTATTCAAGCCAAAGGGAGGTAAGTTTCCTTTATAGAGGATTCGGACAAGGCGGTTCTAATGGTGTACTTTTTGTTTTGATCTGACTCTTTTTTTAGGAGTTGGGGGGTTTTATATTTCTTGACATTGGAGGTGATCGTCTCTTACTAGGTTGCTAGCTACCGCTGCAACCCGGATTAGTACTGATTTTTTAACTTGCGTGTAGCTTGCTTTGATCTAGCCATTATGTATTCATGAATGAGACCATTTACAGTTTTGACGTTTCTTATATAGTAATTATGACGTCACTGCATCAAAAATACAGTTTTTATTGGAAAAATTTATTTTCTTTTAGAAATAATTTATTTTACTTACAAAAGGTTTTCAACCCAATTAATTTCCTTTAAAATGAGCTATTGAACAACCCTCTACGATGTTCCAGTGCCAAGCTATCTCTGGAAAAGAAAGAAAAAAAAAAGAAAAAAATATCCCGTTTGGGGAGAATAACGTGGTAAAAGTCAATTTGCTTGATTTTCAAGCCAATATATTTCCCTTGCTGTTCAAGCCAAAGGGCGGTAAGTTTCCTTTATAGAGGATTCGGACAAGGCGGTTCTAATGGTGTACTTTTTGTTTTGATCTGACTCCTTTTTTAGGAGCTATGGGTTTTTATATTTCTTAACATTGGACGTGATCGTCTCTTACTAGGTTGCTAGCTACCGCTGCAACCCGGAAAGTTTTCTTTAAAATGAGCCATTACACAGCTCTTTATTATGACAACGAACTGTTTGATTTAATACTTAAGTTACTATGGGTTACAGTTCGTTCCTTATTGTAAACTGCAATTGCTCCTTCCAAAATTAATATACGAATTTTCTAAGAAGTACGCCTCCGTATATTCACTGTGTTGTCGAACATTTTCCATTGCATCTATAAACTGTTCCACAGTTGCCAATCCATACCTTGGAAGCTTTTCGTTAAACTGACAACATTTCTTTTGGATATTACTATGAAGCTTTGCCAAAGAATTTCTAGCCGACTTTTCAACAGCATCCGCTCTTTCAAAGAGAATTTTAATCTGTAATTTTGAATACTTTTCGTGATTCCGATAAAACATGCGTAAAATGTTTCTCAATTTACAAAGATCAGCCTGCATTTTTGCCATCTTCTTGTATTTCTGAATGTAATTTTTCCCTCTGTCCTTATGCGTTCTTCGGTACAACCTCGCAGAGAATTTAATTTTTTCATTATAGATTTTGTCACCCCAGTAACGCTCCTTGATCTTTTGTTTGGCTGTCTCAATTTTTGCTTCTCGATACACCTGGACGGTTGAATACCTTTGCTTTTGGTTTTTCTTATATTTGATGCGGTAATCTTCATCATTGTGATAACTCTCCTTGATCTTTTGTTTGGCTGTCTCAATTTTTGCATGTCTATAATCTTCATCATTGTGATAACACATCTTGCTGTTTTGTTTTGCTCTCTCAATTATTACTTCTCGATACGCCTGGTCGGTTGAATACCTTTGTTTTGCTCTCTCAATTATTACTTCTCGATACGCCTGGTCGGTTGAATACCTTTGTTTTGCTCTCTCAATTTTTACTTCTCGATGCGCCTGGTCGGTTGAATATTTTTGCTTTTCTCTTTTCAAGATACTATCTCTGTTGTTTGTGTAGTACTGTTTTTTCAACTTGCGTGCGACTTGCTTGATTGAAACCATTATGTAATTATGAATGAGAACATTTTCATCTTTGTAGTTCTTAAGTAGTAATTATGACGTCACAGCGTAATGATTTTGTTGACGTCATAGAGCAATGATATTATTTCATGACGTCTTCAGAAACAACAATATAATTTCATGTTTTTCTATTCACGTCATAGCTCTAATATAAAACTATGATGACATTCATTATTTATCTAGTAGGGTTTCAGACAAGGTAATTCTAATGATGTACTTTTGTTTTGATCTGACTCTATTTTTAGGAGTTTTGTTATATTTCTTAGCATTGGACTGATCATCTCTTACTAGGTTGCTAGCTACTGCTGCAACCCAAATTCACATATATATATTTATTTATGAGAGGCAGCCTGGCCGAGTGGTCCAAGGCACTGGTGTTAGCCACCAGTCTCTTCGGAGGCGTGGGTTCAAATCTTACCGCTGGTATACGATTATGTTTGAAAGACTGGAGTGTGAAAAGACATCGAAAATGCAGTTTTTGGTGGAAAAATTTATTCTCTTTTAGAAATAATTTATTTTAGTTACAAAAGGTTTTTAACCCAATTAATTTACTTTAAAATGAGCTATTGAACAACCCTCTACGATATTCCAGTGCCAAGCTATCTGTGGAAAAGAAAAAAAAAGAAAAAAGAAAAAAATATCCCGTTTGGGGAGAATAACGTGGTTAAAGTCAATTTTCTTGATTTTCAAGCCAATATATTTCCCTTGCTGTTCAAGCCAAGGGACAGAAAGTTTCCTATACAGGGGTTTCTGACAAGGCGGTTCTAATGGTGTACATTTTGTTTTGATCTGACTCCTTTGTTAGGAACTATGGGTTTTTATATTTCTTAACATTGGACGTGATCGTCTCTTACTAGGTTGCTAGCTACCGCTGCAACCCGGATTACTAGCAAACAGGAGAAACCCTACGGCTTTTTCTTCTTTGAAATAGTAACAGACGAACCTACAATAGCTGAACTAAGTCAAATGTATGCAATGGTTTGTTATTCAAATGATCGTCTTTTAATGTAAATATCTTTTAATGTATTATTACAAACAGGAAAAAGCCTACGGCTTTTTCTTCTTTGGAATAGTAAGAGACGAACCTCAAAGAATCAGGCAGCTAACTAAGTTCAATATAAGCAATGGTTTGTTCTTCTAATGTTCATCTTTTAATTTGGCGTTTCTTACTAGGTTGCTAGCTACCACTGCAACCTAGATATTCTTATTTCCGCTACTATGGGCTAAGGCTTGTTCTTTACTGTATCTTTTAAGAAGAATAGTAGGCGTCTTTATTATCTTCTTTGCGTAAGCATTTATCTAGTATAGGCAAAAGGTCGTTGTGTTTTCATCTCTACTATTTCATTTTTCAAGATGTTGTCTCTGTTTTTTGTACTAACTCGCTTCTTATGACTCGTCATAATACTTTATTTAAACTCATAACACTTCTTATGATTCGTATCAAATATCCATAACCTAACAAAAAGTAAAACTAATTTTTAAATTTTCAGGTATTTTGTTAGTTTGAATGAAAAGATTAAAATTATTGCTCAGATATCATAAATATTTTTGCAGTTTACATAATAACTTTAGCGATTCTAAACTGAAAAATAAGATATATTAAAAAATCGAATTTTTTGGTCTGAAACTACATAGTCAATCCCACATCGGGTAGTTAGAACCTAACCAAAAATAAAACTAATTTTAACATTTTAAGGTATTTTTCTAGCTTGTATTGAAATATTCAAACTACTGCTCAGATACCATGGATATTTTTGCAGTTTACACAAGCTAATAAGAATATTAATTTATATAATTTATAAAGAATATAAATTAATATAGGTAAGAGGTCGTTCTTTATTATATTTTCTTATGTTTGTTTCGGTAATCTTCATCATTATCATACCGTTCCCTGCTCTTTTGTCTAGCCTGCTCAATTCTTGCTTCTCTGTAATGTTCATCATTACCCTACCGTTCTTTTGCTCTCTCAATTATTACTTCTCGATACGCCTGGTCGGTTGAATACCTTTTTTTTGCTCTCTCAATTATTACTTCTCGATACGCCTGGTCGGTTGAATACCTTTGCTTTTTTCTTTTCAAGTTACTATCTCTGTTGTTTGTGTAGTACTCTTTTTTCAACTTGCGTATAGCTTGCTTCGATCTAACCATTATTCTAATCAAGAATGAGAGAATTTTCAGTTTTGACTTTCCTTATATACTAATTATGACGTCACTCTATTCACGTCATAGCTCTAATATAAAACTATGATGATCTTATATAGTAATTATGACGTCACTGCATCAAAAATACAGTTTTTATTGGAAAAATTTATTCTCTTTTAGAAATAATTTATTTTAGTTACTATAGATTTTTAACCCAATTAATTTCGTTTAAAATGAGCTATTGAACAACCCTCTACGATGTTCCAGTGCCAAGCTATCTCTGGATACAAAAAAAAAGAAAAAAATATCCCTTTTGACGAGAATAACGTGGTTAAAGTCAATTTTCTTGATTTTCAAGCCAATATATATCCATTGCTGTTCAAGCCAAGGGACAGAAAGTTTCCTATACAGGGGTTTCGGACAAGGCGGTTCTAATGGTGTACTTTTTGTTTTGATCTGACTCCTTTTTTAGGAGCTATGGGTTTTTATATTTCTTAACATTGGACGTGATCGTCTCTTACTAGGTTGCTAGCTACCGCTGCAACCCGGATTATATATTTTTTATAGATTATAAGTATCTGAGAGTACAGTGGTCACTATCGCTGTTAGTCATGCAGAAGACCTGGGTTCGATTCCCCGTCAGAATTTTTTTTTAATATATTGAATTTAAAGTAGTATCTCTTAAATTTACAATTTAAAAAAGTAACTCAGTTTCCCTACCTCTTAGCTAAATATAATAACTTTAATATAAATTAATAAAGGCAAGAGGTCGTTCTTTATTATAATTATTTTCCAGTTAACACTGGCTAGATGTCGTTCTTTATTATATTCAAGCCAATATGTTTCCCATTTTCGTAAAAAAACTGATTCTATTTTAAAGATAATTCGTTTTAATTACAAAAATTTTCAACCTCATTAATTTCCTTTAAAACGAGCCATTGAACAACTCTCTACGATGTTCCAGTGCCAAGCTATCTGTGGAATTACTAACCTATACTATAATTAAGTGGCGTATAAAATTTAGTATAGGCAAGAGGTCGTTCTTTATTATAATTTAGTTACTATAGATTTTTAACCCAATTAATTTCCTTTAAAATGAGCTATTGAACAACCCTCTACGATGTTCCAGTGCCAAGCTATGCGTGGAAAAGAAAAAGAAAAAAAAAGAAAAAAGAAAAAAATATCCCGTTTGGGGAGAATAACGTGGTTAAAGTCAATTTTCTTGATTTTCAAGCCAATATATTTCCATTGCTGTTCAAGCCAAGGGACAGAAAGTTTCCTATACAGGGGTTTCGGACAAGGCGGTTCTAATGGTGTACTTTTTGTTTTGATCTGACTCCTCTGTTAGGAGCCATGGGTTTTTATATTTCTTAATATTGGACGTGATCGTCTCTTACTAGGTTGCTAGCTACCGCTGCAACCCGGATTGGAGGTGATCGTCTCTTACTAGGTTGCTAGCTACCGCTGCAACCCGGATTAGTATAGGGAAGAGTTCGATCTTTATTATAGGCTTATATCCCTAACGATAGAATTCATATATAGTTATATCACATGGCAATTCCCTTACGGAGTGCCGGATTGAAATACCCCGATCGGTACGAGCGGTTAGCTCCACTACACCACCACAAGGGTAACTGATTGTATTATTTTAAAAGTTTATGATACTTTTCAGGGTTTTTATAATTCTTAACATCGGAAGTGATCGTCTCTTACTAGGTTGCTAGCTACCTCTGCAACCTGAATATAGGAAAAACCATATTGACAAACACTATTTACGATGAACTATATCGGTCCTTTATATAATGAATTTAAGAAAAATTATAAATAATGTGAAACTTTTGATCTTCATGGAAAACAATTGCAGTCATAGTATTACTTTTTCTATCTTCCATCTAAAAATTTAGAATAGAACTTTAAATTTCTTTATTTCTTTGGGGAACTTAAAACTGAAGTGGAAGATTTTTATTTTCTCTGGAGAAATTAGAATTGAAGTGTGTTCTTTGGTAAACACTTTTCTTGATTTTCAAGCCAATATATTTCCCTTGCTGTTCAAGCCAAGGGACAGAAAGTTTCCTATACAGGGGTTTCGGACAAGGCGGTTCTAATGGTGTACTTTTTGTTTTGATCTGACTCCTTTGTTAGGAACTATGGGTTTTTATATTTCTTAACATTGGACGTGATCGTCTCTTACTAGGTTGCTAGCTACCGCTGCAACCCGGATAATATATCTATATTTGAAGTTACCACGGTCCTGTGGAGATGGACTTGTCTTTCAGCTAAGAAGGATTTGAGTTAAAATCACGCTGCGGTAACGATCGATCTTAAATGATAAATTCATCGATATATACTAGCAAAACGTTTTTTAAGTCTAATGAAGATTTAACTGATGTGTCAAAAGTAAGGTTGCAAGTCGACGATTTTGTTTTGACCTTATTATAATTGGTATGATGAAATAATAATATGCATATGGTTCTTAAATCATGCTATTTTATAGTCCCAAATGTTGTAGCGGTTAGGATAGCTAGCTTTCATCTAGCAGGCCCGGGTTCGATTCCCGGTATGGGAAAATTTTTAACTCTATATCGTCCTTTATGTAAAATCACATCGGAGGCATGAGTCCGAATCTCACTGATGTAGTTACTAAGGGCTGAAGTCGCTCTTTACTGTCATAAGAAACGAACCTCGAACGATCAAGTAGCTAACTAACTCCAATGCATGCAATAAGATTTTATTCCAATGATCGTCTTTTATATCAGTTACTATGGGAGAGAGATTATAATCTTCATCATTGAGATAACACATCTTGCTGTTTTGTTTTGCTCTCTCAATTATTACTTCTCGATACGCCTGGTCGGTTGAATACCTTTGTTTTTTTCTTTTCAAGTTACTATCTCTGTTGTTTGTGTAGTACTGTTTTTTCAACTTGCGTATAGCTTGCTTCGATCTAACCATTATCTAATCAAGAATGAGAGAATTCACATCTTTGTCATTCTTAAGTAGTAATAAAACCCGGAAAATACCCCTGGAACCACCGTATATCAGTTACTATGGGTGAGAGATCGTTCTTTACTGTAATCTGTGGAAAAGTAAGAAAAAAGAAAAAAAATATCCCGTTTAGGCAGAATGTTGTAGTATCTGCCACTTTTCTTTTTTTTCAAGCCAATATATTTCCCTTGCTGTTCAAGCCAAGGGACAGAAAGTTTCCTATACAGGGGTTTCGGACAAGGCGGTTCTAATGGTGTACTTTTTGTTTTGATCTGACTCCTTTGTTAGGAACTATGGTTTTTTATATTTCTTAACATTGGACGTAATCGTCTCTTACTAGGTTGCTAGCTATCGCTGCAATCCGGATTTAAATTCTGTCTTTTAAAGTATCGGTTACTATTGAGGCGAGTCGCTCTTACGATACATTTCGTTACCACGAACTTTTTGAAATACCACTAACTCTTTTATTTATGTATTATATTGTTAATTTTACAACTTTAATTAATGACGTCATAGTCTAATTGGCTAGCAGGATCGGCCAATAACCGACAGGTTGGTGTAACCCTGATAACAAACAGGAAAATATTACAAACAGGAAAAAGCCTACGGCTTTTTCTTCTTTGAAATAGTAAGAGACGAACCTCATATAGTAACCTCAAATAGTCAAGAACCTCAAATAGTAAAACGATCAAGTAGCCAACTAATTCCAATGCATGCAATTAATTTTCATTCCAATGATCGTCTTTTAATGTAATATCTAAAACCTAGCATAAAACAAAACTAATTTTAAAATTTTCAGGTATTTATCTTGTTTGAATTACAAAATTAGTATTATTGGTTAGACACCATAAATATTTTTGCAGTTTAAATAATAAGTTTAGTGATTCTGGACTGAAAACTAAAATAATTGCAATTATGAGACAATAATATGGAGATATGTACTTTACGGGTTACAGGATACAATAATAAATTTGAACTGAGATGAAAAAAAAAATTCTTCCAGGAGACAAAAAGCAAAACTAATTTTAGAATTTTCATGTATTTTTGTTGTTTAAATTAAAAAATTACTATTACTGATTAGGCATCATAAATATTTTTGCAGTTTACATAATAATTTTAGCGATTAAGCCAAAAAAGAAAATTTTGGTTCCAGGAGTTTCGGTTACTATTGAGACAAGTAGCTATTATTACTATAGAGTTCATTACATGGACTGTTTTATTGCTTCAAAATTCAAATATCTTTGAAAAGACTGCAGTATGAAAATACATAAAAAATGCAATTTTTTTGACAAAATTGATTCTACTTTAAAAAGTATTTTATTTTTAAATACAAAAGTGACTAGATGTTGCAATTTCCTTTAAAATGAGCTATTATACAGCTCTCTATGATTTTCCAGTGCCCAGCTAGCTGAGCAGGAAGAAAAAGCGGAAAGAAAAAAATATCCCCTTTGTGGAGAATAACGTGGTAAAAGTCAATTTTCTTGATTTTCAAGCCAATATATTTTCTTTGTTATTCAAGCCAAAGGGAGGTAAGTTTCCTTTATAGAGGATTCGGACAAGGCGGTTCTAATGGTGTACTTTTTGTTTTGATCTGACTCTTTTTTTAGGAGTTGGGGGGTTTTATATTTCTTGACATTGGAGGTGATCGTCTCTTACTAGGTTGCTAGCTACCGCTGCAACCCGGATTATCTTTTAATGTAGCTACCATTGCAACCCAGAATATATTAAAGATTTGAGTTAGTATTATCGAGAGTTCGTTCTTTATTATAACGAACCTCAAACTATCTAAGTGCAATCTATGCAATGGTTTTTATTCCAATGATCGTATTTTAATGTAACTATTTCATTTTTACTATGGGGCGTGATCGTCTCTTACTAGGTTGCTAGCTACCACCACAACCCAGATTCCAGTTACTGTGGACTAGTAGTTGCAGTAGTAGTAGTAGTAGTAGTAGCAGTAGTAGTAGTAGCAGTAGTAGTAGTAGAAGTAGCTGTAGTAGTTGCTGTAGTAGTTGTAGCGGACTAAAGTTCGTCCTTTAATGTAATTTTCGTAAAAAATAATTAATTTAAAAAAAAAATTAAGTACAAATAACACTAGATCTAGAGATTTCCTTTAAAATAAGCCATTGAACAACTCTCTACGATGTTCCAGTGCCAAGCTATCTGTGGAAAAGAAGAAGAAGAAAGAAAAAAATATCCCGTTTGTGGAGAATAACGTGGTTATAGTCAATTTTCTTGATTTTCAAGCCAATATATTTTCTTTGTTATTCAAGCCAAAGGGCGGTAAGTTTCCTTTATAGGGGTTTCAGACAAGGCGGTTCTAATAATGTACTTTGAATTACTAAGTTGTAATTACTCGTTGGAATAATAAACAATTGCATACATTGGACTTAGTTAGCTGCCTAATTCTTTAAGAGTCGTCTCTTACTACTTCAGAGAAGAAAAAGCCGTAGGCTTTTTCCTGTTTGTAATCAGGGTTTACATAATCTGATTGTCAATCTGGGTTGCAGCGGTAGTTACAATTAAGAACGATCTGTAGTCCATAGTAGCTGAAGTCTTATAAGATACAGTAAACTTTTTAATAACATTGGACGGGATCGTCTCTTACTAGGTTGATAGCTATCACTGCAACCCATATTTGACTTTACTGTATCTTATAAGACTTCAGTTACTATGGACTACAGATCGTTCTTTATTGTATTTCGGATAAGGCGGTTCTAATGGTGTACTTTTTTTTGATCTGACTCCTTTTTAGGAGCTATGGGTTTTTATATTTCTTAACATTGGACGTGATCGTCTCTTACTAGGTTGCTAGCTACCGCTGCAAACCGGATGTAAGTTTCCTACATAGGGTTTTCGGAAAAGACATTATAATTATAATGGTCTACTTTGTGTTTCGATCTGACTCTATTTTTACGAATTATGGGCTATTTTATTTTTTACCATGGGTCGTGATCAATCCTTTATGTAATTAGCCACCAGTCTCTTCGGAGGCGTGGGTTCAAATCTTACCGCTGGTAAACGATTATGTTTGAAAGACTGCAGTGTGAAAAGACATCGAAAATGCAGTTTTTGGTGGAAAAATTTATTCTCTTTTAGAAATAATTTATTTTAGTTACAAAAGGTTTTTAACCCAATTAATTTCCTTTAAAATGAGCTATTGAACAACCCTCTACGATGTTCCAGTGCCAAGCTATCTCTGGAAACAAAGAAAAAAAAAAAAGAAAAAAATATCCCGTTTAGGAAGAATGTTGTAGTAGCTGCCACTTTTCTTGATTTTCAAGCCAATATATTTCCCTTTCTGTTCAAGCCAAGGGACAGAAAGTTTCCTATACAGGGGTTTCGGACAAGGCGGTTCTAATGGTGTACTTTTTGTTTTGATCTGACTCCTTTTTTAGGAACTATGGGTTTTTATATTTCTTAACATTGGACGTGATCGTCTCTTACTAGGTTGCTAGCTACCGCTGCAACCCGGATAACCCAATTAATTTCCTTTAAAATGAGCTATTAAACAACCCTCTACGATGTTCCAGTGCCAAGCTATCTCTGGATACAAAAGAAAAGAGAAAAAAAAAGAAAAAATATCCCGTTTAGGCAGAATGTTGTAGTAGCTGCCACTTTTCTTGATTTTCAAGCCAATATATTTCCCCTGCTGTTCAAGCCAAAGGACAGAAAGTTTCCTATACATGGGTTTCGGACAAGGTGGTTCTAATGGTGTACTTTTTGTTTTGATCTGACTCCTCTGTTAGGAACTATGGGTTTTTATATTTCTTAACATTGGACGTGATCGTCTCTTACTAGGTTGCTAGCTACCGCTGCAACCCGGATTCGTGATTTTATAAGTCTATAGATAGTCTAATGGTAAGCATGCCCACTTGTTACTTGGGAGAAGAGGGTTCGATTCCCCGTCGGGGAGAACTTTTAATATGTTGAATTAAAAGCACTATCTTTTCAGTTTAAAATTTAAAAAAGAAACTTGTCTATTTACATTCTAGCTAAAATAATGAAGATAATATGAATGAACCACGGGGTTCAGTTTCTTTGGACCTGAGTTCGTTTTTTAACTATAAATACAAACAGGAAAAAGCCTGCGGCTTTTTCTTCTTTTAAATAGTAAGAGATGAAACTCAAACAATCAAGTAGCTAACTAAGTCCAATGTATGGAATGGTTTGTTATTTCAGTGATCGTCTTTTAATGTAAATTTACTAACCCGATTATGACATCATAATATTAAAATATTAATTATAATCTTATTTTAGTTACTATGGGCTGGAAGTTTGTTCTTTACTGTAAACCACTGCCACTCAGATCCTTGTTGTTCAACCCAAGGGACGGTAAGTTTCCTATACATGGGTTTACGACAGGGTAGTTCTAATAGTGAATATTTTGTTTTGATCTGACTCTATTTCTTAGGAGTTATTGATTATTTTTTTTTACTATGGGGAGTGATCGTCTCTTACTAGGGTAATAGCTACCGCTGCCACCCGGATTAGTATAGGCAAGTGTTCGCTCTTTATTATAAGTGCTGTTCAAGCCAAGGAACAGATTGTTTCCAATATAGGGGTTTTGAACAAAGCGGTTCTAATGGTGTACTTTTTGTTTTGATCTTATGGGTTACTTTAGTTTTTACTATGGGGCGTGATCGTCTCTTACTAGGCTGCTAACTACCGCTGCAACCCGGATCAAATAATCAAGTAGCTAACTAAGCCCAATACATGCAATGGTTTGTTATTCCAATGAACGTCTTTTAATGTAACCTGTTGTAAATGTAAACTGTTTGAAAGCAACCTGGAAAAATCACAAACATGAAAAAGCCTATGGCTTTTTGTTATTTGGAATATTAAGAGACAAACTTTGAAGAGTCAGGCATCAAACTAAGTCTAATATGTTCCATAGTTTGTTCTTTATTAGCTTTATGATGCCGATGAAAATTGCATAATCCCCATTTATTTTCCAGTTAACATTGACTAGATGTCGTTCTTTACTATATCAACTGGGATTCATTCTAGGCTATATGATTAAAAACAGGAAAAAGCCTACGGCTTTATCTTATTTCAAATAGTAAGAGACAAACCTCAAACAATCAAGTAGCTAACTAGGTCCAATGTATGCAATGGTTTGTTATTCAAATGATTGTCTTTTAATGTAATTTGGCGATTCTAAACTGAAAAATAAAATATATATTAAAAAATGGAATTTTTTGGTCTGAAACTACATAGTCAATCCCACATCGGGTAGTTAGAACCTAGCCAAAAATAAAACTAATTTTAACATTTTAAGGTATTTTTCTGGCTTGAATGGAAATATTCGAACTATTGCTCGGATACCATGGATATTTTTGCAGTTTACACAAGCTGCAAAGAACGCACAGGCTGATCTTTGTAAATTGAGAAAACTTTTACGAATGTTTTACCGGTATTAAAAAAAATATTCAAAATTAAAGATTAAAATTATCTCTGAAAGAATAGATTTTGTTGAAAAGTCATCTAGAGATGCTTTCGCAAAACTTCATAGTAATATCCAAAAGAAATGTTGCATGTTTAGTGAAAAGCTTCCATGGTATGGACCGGCAACTGTGGAACAGTTTACAGATGTAATGGGAAATCTTATACATCACTGTGAATATATTGAGGCATAATTGTCCTTTACTTAGTTTCAGCTTAAATTCGATGATCGAGCCTTTATGTAATTATACATAAATCTTATGCATTTACTGTGAATATATGGAGGCATAATTGTCCTTTACTTAGTTTCAGCTTAAATTCGATGATCGAGCCTTTATTTAATTACTGATTAAGCATTGTATTCTAACACCCCCTTTATATAACCGTTTATTAAACCATAGGCATCTTATCATTCTTTACTATATGATTACAAACAGGAAAAAGCCTACGGCTTTTTCTTCTTTGGAATAGTAAGAGACGACCTGGTTACAAACTATGATTATGGCATCAATGATCAATCTTTGACATGAAATAGGCGGTAAGTTTAGAGCTGCCTTTGTTAACAGAGATGATTTGTTAACAGAGATGATTTATGATGATTTCTTAAGGAATATAATTAAAATTTCTTAATGTAATAAAAATAATTTGTTTAAATTCCAAAAGGTTTTTAACCCCATTAATTTTCTTTAAAATGAACCATTGAACAACTCTCTACGATGTTCCAGTCCCAAGCTATCTGTTAAATTACTAACCTATACTATAATTAAGTGGTGTATAAAATTTAGTATAGGCAAAAGTTCGTTCTTTATTATATGATTTTATTGACGTCATGGCGCAATGATATTATTTCATGACGTCTTCAGAAACAACAATATATTTTCGTGTTTTTCTATTCACGTCATAGCTCTAATATAAAACTATGATGCCATTCATTATTTATCTAGTTGGGTTTCAGACAAGGTAGTTCTAATGATATACTTTTGTTTTGATCTGACTCTATTTTTAGGAGTTTTGGGTTTTTATATTTCTTAGCATTGGACTGATCGTCTCTTACTAGGTTGCTAGCTACTGCTACAACCCAAATTCACATATATATTTATTTATGAGAGGCAGCCTGGCCGAGTGGTCCAAGGCACTGGTGTTAGCCACGAGTCTCTTCGGAGGCGTGGGTTCAAATCTTACCGCTGGTATGCGATTATGTTTGAAAGACTGCAGTGTGAAAAGACATCGAAAATGCAGTTTTTGGTGGAAAAATTTATTCTCTTTTAGAAATAATTTATTTTAGTTACTATAGATTTTTAACCCAATTAATTTCCTTTAAAATGAGCTATTAAACAACCCTCTACGATGTTCCAGTGCCAAGCTATCTCTGGATACAAAAGAAAAGAGAGAAAAAAAAGAAAAAAATATCCCGTTTAGGCAGAATGTTGTAGTAGCTGCCACTTTTCTTGATTTTCAAGCCAATATATTTCCCTTGCTGTTCAAGCCAAAGGACAGAAAGTTTCTATACACGGGTTTCGGACAAGGCGGTTCTAATGGTGTACTTTTTGTTTTGATCTGACTCCTCTGTTAGGAACTATGGGTTTTTATATTTCTTAACATTGGACGTGATCGTCTCTTACTAGGTTGCTGGCTACCGCTGCAACCCGGATTTTTTTATAAGTCTTAGATAGTCTAATGGTAAGCATGCCCACTTGTTACTTGGGAGAAGAGGGTTCGATTCCCCGTCGGGGAGAACTTTTAATATGTTGAATTAAAAGCACTATCTTTTCAGTTTAAAATTTAAAAAAGAAACTTGTCTATTTACATTCTAGCTAAAATAATGAAGATAATATGAATGAACCACGGGGTTCAGTTTCTTTGGACCTGAGTTCGTTTTTTAACTATAAATACAAACAGGAAAAAGCCTGCGGCTTTTTCTTCTTTTAAATAGTAAGAGACGAAACTCAAACAATCAAGTAGCTAACTAAGTCCAATGTATGGAATGGTTTGTTATTTCAGTGATCGTCTTTTAATGTAAATTTACTAACCCGATTATGACATCATAATATTAAAATATTAATTATAATCTTATTTTAGTTACTATGGGCTGGAAGTTTGTTCTTTACTGTAAACCACTGCCACTCAGATCCTTGTTGATCAACCCAAGGGACGGTAAGTTTCCTATACATGGGTTTACGACAGGGTAGTTCTAATAGTGAATATTTTGTTTTGATCTGACTCTATTTCTTAGGAGTTATTGATTATTTTTTTTTTACTATGGGGAGTGATCGTCTCTTACTAGGGTAATAGCTACCGCTGCCACCCGGATTAGTATAGGCAAGTGTTCGCTCTTTATTATAACTATAAAACAGGCTCGGGTTCGATTCCCGGTGTGGGAAAATTTTTAACTCTACAATCTTCGAATATTTGAACCTTTTATAATTTATAATGATGTATAATATAAATACTGTAATCTTAACTATATTAACTATAGTGAAGTTGCGTATGCAAGCTAGTATAGGAAAGAGTTCGATCTTTATTATAATGATTTTATATTTCTTAGCATTGGACTGATCGTCTCTTACTAGGTTGATAGCTACTGCTGCAACCCGGATTCGCATATATAGTTATGAGAGGCCGCGTAGCCGAGTGGTCCAAGGCACTGGTGTTAGCCACCAGTCTCTTCAGAGGCGTGGGTTCAAATCTTAACGCTAGTATACGTCCAATGTATACGTCAAAGTATACGTCAATAAGTCCAATGTATGCAATAATTTCTTATTCCAATGATCGTCTTTTAATGTATAAAATTGCTATAAAGTTCGTTAAAACGATCTGATAGACAATACTTATGGCTAGAGTTTGGTCTTTAAGTTATCATATACTGTTAAAATTCTTTCTTATATGAACATTTTTTGGTGTAGTGGTTAGCACTTAAGACTTTGAATCCTGCGATCCGAGTTCAAATCCTGGTGGACGGTTGTTATTAAATGTAGCTTACTTATACTACAATTTAGGTTTCTCCTGTAATTCTTTCTTTTCAAAATTAAATTAGTTGCTATCGCCTAGAGTTAGTTCTTTACCACATCGTAATAATTTGTTTTATAATAATAATTAATTTTTTTTAATTACAAAAGGTTTCTATATACAGCATTTTCCTTTAAGATGAGCCATTACACAGCTCTTTACTATGACAACGAACCGTTTGATTTAATACTTAAGTTACTATGGGTTGAAGTTCGTTCCTTATTGTACGTTTGATGAAATGCACCTTCTGTTTCCACCTGACATAAATTTTTCAAGCAAGCTACATCATGGGTTGGGCAATGTCCTTTTTTAATAACAGTCTTGGGAGCTTCTATTATTATTTTGGCCTTTTCTTTGACTATTGCCTTTTTTCCTGTACCATTCGTCTTTTTGTTTTGATCTGTTGTATACTTTATTTGAAATGATATATTCTTAGAGTGGTCACTCATAATTACCTCTTTGGAAGAGTTTCCTAGTTTTTGCAAAGATTTTACCCAATTGAGCTCAGCATGTCTTAAATTCTTCATCGTTTGATGATATGCACCTTCTGTTTCCGCCTGACATAAATTTTTCAAATAAGCTAGATCATGGGTTGGGCAATCTCCTTTTTTAATAACATTCATGGGAGCTTCTATTATTTTATTGGCTTCTTCTTGGACTATAGACTTTTTTCCTGTATCATTCGTCTTTTTGCTTTGATCTGTTGTATACTTTAGCTGAAATGATATATTCTTGGAGTGGTCACTCATAGTGGCCTCTTTGGAAGAGTTTCCTAGTTTTTGCAAAGATTTTACCCAATCGAGTTCAGCATGTCTTAAATTCTGCATCGTTCGATGATATGCACCTTCTGTTTCCACCTGACATAAATTTTTCAAATAAGCTAGATAGTGTGTTGGAATTCTGCTCCAACGGTCATAGGTTCAATTCCTGCCGAAGGCAATTTTAATACATTTGTCTTTTTAAAGTCTAAACAAAACTTCTATTAATAACTACTATATGAGATCCTCTTGACTGACACATTCTATGATGAGCTATGTCGATCCTTTATGTAAAAAACTGATTACACACAGGAAAAAGCCTACGGCTTTTTCTTCTTTTAAATAGTAAGAGACGAGTCTCAAATAATCAAGTAGCTAGCTAATTCCAAAGGTAAGCAATTTTGGTTATTCCAATGATCGTTTTTTATTGTAACTAGGTTTCAGCCATCTCTACAGCCATGATACTATTGGAAGTTACATAATCCCTATTTATGTTTTAGTTAACATGGGCAAGGTGTCGTTCTTTATTGTAATACAAACAGGAAAAAGCCTACGGCTTTTTCTTCTTTTAAATAGTAAGAGACGAAACTCAAACAATCAAGTAGCTAACTAAGTCCAATGTATGGAATGGTTTGTTATTTCAGTGATCGTCTTTTAATGTAAATTTAACCCCATTAATTTTCTTTAAAATGAGCCATTAAACAACTCTCTACGATGTTCCAGTGCCAAGCTATCTGTGGAATTACTAACCTTTTTTAACTAACCTAATTACCGTAACCTAAATTAACTAAAATTTAGTATAGGCAAAAAGTCGTTCTTTATTATAATGTTGTTTAAATTAAAAAATTACTATTACTGATTAGGCATCATAAATATTTTTGCAGTTTACATAATAATTTTAGCGATTAAGCCAAAAAAGAAAATTTTGGTTCCAGGAGTTTCGGTTACTATTGAGACAAGTAGCTATTATTACTATAGAGTTCATTACATGGACTGTTTTATTGCTTCAAAATTCAAATATCTTTGAAAAGACTGCAGTATGAAAATACATCAAAAATGCAATTTTTTTGACAAAATTGATTCTACTTTAAAAAGTATTTTATTTTTAAATACAAAAGTGACTAGATGTTGCAATTTCCTTTAAAATGAGCTATTATACAGCTCTCTATGATTTTCCAGTGCCCAGCTAGCTGAGCAGAAAGAAAAAGCGGAAAGAAAAAAATATCCCGTTTGTGGAGAATAACGTGGTAAAAGTCAATTTTCTTGATTTTCAAGCCAATATATTTTCTTTGTTATTCAAGCCAAAGGGCGGTAAGTTTCCTTTATAGAGGATTCGGACAAGGCGGTTCTAATGGTGTACTTTTTGTTTTGATCTGACTCTGTTTTTAGGAGTTGGGGGGTTTTATATTTCTTGACATTGGAGGTGATCGTCTCTTACTAGGTTGCTAGCTACCGCTGCAACCCGGATATGGAGGAAAAATTGTCCTTTACTTAGTTTCAGCTTAAATTCGAAGATCGAGCCTTTATGTAACTCCGGGTTACAGCTTCCGCTGCAACCCGGTTACCGCTGCAATCTGGATAGCTTGCAGCTACCCCTGGAACCACCATATATCAGTTACTATGGGCGAGAGATCGTTCTTTACTGTAAAACCACAAAATATCAGTTAGTATGGGAGAGAGATCGCTCTTTACTGTAATTACTATAGATTTTTAACCCAATTAATTTCCTTTAAAATGAGCTATTGAACAACTCTCTACAATGTTCCAGTGTCAAGCTATCTCTGGATACAAAAGAAAAGAGAGAAAAAAGAATATCCCGTTTAGGCAGAATGTTGTAGTAGCTGCCACTTTTCTCGATTTTCAAGCCAATATATTTCCCTTGCTGTTCAAGCCAAGGGACAGAAAGTTTCCTATACAGGGGTTTCGAACAAGGCGGTTCTAATGGTGTACTTTTTTTTGATCTGACTCCTTTGTTAGGAACTATGGGTTTTTATATTTCTTAACATTGGACGTGATCGTCTCTTACTAGGTTGCTAGCTACCGCTGCAACCCGGATTTACATTTCTTAACATTGGACGTGATCGTTTCTTACTAGGTTGCTAGCTACCGCTGCAACCCGGATTAGGAGCTATGGGTTTTTATATTTCTTAACATTTGACGTGATCGTCTCTTACTAGGTTGCTAGCTACCGCTGCAACCTGGATATAAGTGAGAGTTCCTTTTTTCTATTATAATAAGGTGCAACCCGGATCTTCAGTTACTACGGGCTACAGATCGGTCTTTACTGTAAAAACAGGAAAAAGCCTACGGCTTTTTCTTCTTTGGAATAGTAAGAGACGATCCTCAAATAATCAGGCAGCTAACTAGGCTTATAATTTGTTCTTTAACATAAACTTCATTAATCGGATATTTTAATATATCCTATATGGTCTAGAGGTTGGGATAGCTCTCACCCAGTAGGCTTGAGTTCAATTTCTGTATGGGGAATTTTTACTTATGACGATTTCTTAAGAAACATAATTAAAATGTCTTAATGTAATAAAAATAATTTGTTTTAATTACAAAAGGTTTTTAACCCAATTAATTTCCTTTAAAATGAGCCATTGGACAACACTCTACGATGTTCCAGTGCCATGCTATCTGTTGAATTAGTATAATTAAGTGGCGTATAAAATTTAGTATAGGCAAGAGGTCGTTCTTTATTATAATTACTAGCAAACAGGAGAAACCCTACGGCTTTTTCTTCTTTGAAATAGTAACAGACGAACCTACAATAGCTGAACTAAGTCAAATGTATGCAATGGTTTGTTATTCAAATGATCGTCTTTTAATGTAAATTCTTTAATAACCTATATAGTTTTTAATCCCATTAATTTTCTTTAAAAACAGCCATTGAATAACTCTCTATGATGTTCCAGTGCCAAGCTATCTGTGGAATTATTTACCTATACTATAATTAAGTGGCGTATAAAATTTAGTATAGGCAAGAGGTCGTTCTTTATTATATATTCCAATGATCGTCTTTTAATGTAACCTGGCCGAGTGGTCCAAGACACTGGTGTTAGCCACCAGTCTCTTCGGAGGCGTGGGTTCAAATCTTACCGCTGGTATACGATTATGTTTGAAAGACTGCAGTGTGAAAAGACATCAAAAATGCAGTTTTTGGTGGAAACATTTATTCTCTTTTAGAAATAATTTATTTTAGTTACTATAGATTTTTAACCCAATTAATTTCCTTTAAAATGAGCTATTGAACAACCCTCTACGATGTTCCAGTGCCAAGCCATCTGTGAAAAAGAAAAAGAAAAAAGAAAAAAATATCCCGTTTGTGGAGAATATCGTGGTCAAAGTCAATTTTCTTGATTTTCATGCCAATATATTTTCTTTGTTATTCAAGCCAAAGGGCGGTAAGTTTCCTTTATAGAGGATTCGGACAAGGTGGTTCTAATGATGTACTTTTTGTTTTGATCTGACTCTTTTTTTAGGAGTTGGCGGGTTTTATATTTCTTAACATTGGAGGTGATCGTCTCTTACTAGGTTGCTAGCTACCGCTGCAACCCGGATCTTAATTATAAGTTTTCAATCAACTCAAAGCACTACGTAACTCATTTTAAAGGTAGAACTCTTTCTAATTGATTACAAACAGGAAAAATCCTACGGCTTTTTCTTCTTTGAAATAGTAAGAGACTAGCCTCAAACAATCAAGTAGCTAACTAAATCAAATATATGTAATGGGTTTTTATTCTAATGATCGTCTTTTAATGAAAAATTTGAATATATTGACCTAAGATATAACTGTGCTAGCCTATACTATAGTTGAGTGGCCTATAAAAATAGTATAGGCAAGAGGTCGTTCTTTATTATAATCTGTTAAATTACTAACCTATACTATAATTAAGTGGTGTATAAAATTTAGTATAGGCAAAAGGTCGTTCTTTATTATATTGCTTCTCTGTAATGTTCATCATTACCATACCGTTCTTTTGCTCTCTCAATTATTACTTCTCGATACGCCTGGTCGGTTGAATACCTTTTTTTTGCTCTCTCAATTATTACTTCTCGATACACCTGGTCGGTTGAATACCTTTGCTTTTTTCTTTTCAAGTTACTATCTCTGTTGTTTGTGTAGTACTCTTTCTTCAACTTGCGTATAGCCTGCTTTGATCTAACCATTATTCTAATCAAGAATGAGAGAATTTTCAGTTTTGACTTTCCTTATATACTAATTATGACGTCACTCTATTCACGTCATAGCTCTAATATAAAACTATGATGATCTTATATAGTAATTATGACGTCACTGCATCAAAAATACAGTTTTTATTGGAAAAATTTATTCTCTTTTAGAAATAATTTATTTTAGTTACTATAGATTTTTAACCCAATTAATTTCCTTTAAAATGAGCTATTGAACAACCCTCTACGATGTTCCAGTGCCAAGCTATCTCTGGATACAAAAAAAAAAGAAAAAAATATCCCTTTTGACGAGAATAACGTGGTTAAAGTCAATTTTCTTGATTTTCAAGCCAATATATTTCCATTGCTGTTCAAGCCAAGGGACAGAAAGTTTCCTATACAGGGGTTTCGGACAAGGCGGTTCTAATGGTGTACTTTTTGTTTTGATCTGACTCCTTTTTTAGGAGCTATGGGTTTTTATATTTCTTAACATTGGACGTGATCGTCTCTTACTAGGTTGCTAGCTACCGCTGCAACCCGGATCCAGTGCCAAGCTATCTGTGGAATTACTAACCTATACTATAATTAAGTGGCATATAAAATTTAGTATAGGCAAGAGGTTGATCTGACGCTTTTTTTAGGAGTTAGGGGTTTTTATATTTCTTAACATTGGACTTGATCGTCTCTTACTAGGTTGCTAGCTACCACTGCAACCTGGAAATAGTTACTATGTGTCGGGGTTTGTTCTTTACTAGGTTTCAGCTATATCCGATGAAATTTATGCTATAAGAGATCATAAAACAATTAATTAGCTTTCTATATATATCTCATATGGTTTAGTGGTTTAGGGTAGTTGGCTTTCAATTAATTGTCTTGGGTTCGAATCCCGGTGTGGGAATTATTTTTAAACAAAATTAGATGAAATTAATTAGCTAATTTGACATGACATAGTAGGTAACTAAGGGCAAGAGTTCGTTCTTTACTATAACAACCAGGATGACGTCAGTTACAACTTGGAATTCGTTTTATGCTATATCATTACAAACAGGAAAAAGCCTACGGCTTTTTCTTCTTTGAAATAGTAAGAGACGAACCACAAGTAACTACCCCTGGAACCACCATATATCAGTTACTATGCATGAGCGATCGTTCTTTACTGTAAATGTTATTTCAATGATCGTTCTTTAATGTAACAGCAACCCGGATCAATTAACATGGGTTAGAGGTCGTTCTTTACTATAACTTTTTGTTTTGATCTGACTCCTTTGTTAGGAACTATGGGTTTTTATATTTCTTAACATTGGACGTGATCGTCTCTTACTAGGTTGCTAGCTACCGCTGCAACCCGGATTATTGTAATGATCTTCTTTTAATGTAATTTCGTAAGAAAAATGATTTTATTTTTAAAACAATTTGTTTTATAATTACCAAAGGTTTTTAACCAAATAAATTTCCTTTAACATAAGGCATTAAACAACTCTCTACGATGTTCCAGTGCCAAGCTATCTGTGAAATTACTAACGAATACTATAATTAAGTGGCGTATAAAATTTAGTACAGGCAAGAGGTCGTTCTTTATTATAATTATCATATACTGTTAAAATTCTTTCTTATATGAACATTTCTTGGTGTAGTGGTTAGCACTTAAGACTTTGAATCCTGCGATCCGAGTTCAAATCCTGGTGGACGGTCGTTATTAAATGTAGCTTACTTATACTACCATTTAGGTTTCTGCTGTAATTCTTTCTTTTCAAAATTAAATTAGTTGCTATCGCCTAGAGTTAGTTCTTTACCACATCGTAATAATTTGTTTTATAATAATAATTAATTTTTTTAATTACAAAAGGTTTCTATATACAGCAGTTTCCTTTAAAATGAGCCATTACACAGCTCTTTACTATGACAACGAACCGTTTGATTTAATACTTAAGTTACTATGGGTTAAAGTTCGTTCCTTATTGTATTCTAGCTAAAATAATGAAGATAATATGAATGAACCACAGTGTTCAGTTTCTTTGGACTTGAGTTCGTTTTTTAACTATAAATACAAACAGGAAAAAGCCTACGGCTTTTTCTTCTTTTAAATAGTAAGAGACGAAACTCAAACAATCAAGTAGCTAACTAAGTCCAATGTATGGAATGGTTTGTTATTTCAGTGATCGTCTTTTAATGTAATTTCACTTAACAGGCTCGGGTTCGATTCCCGGTGTGGGAAAATTGTTAACTCTATAATCTTTGAACATTTGAACCTTTTATAATTTATAATGATGCATAATATAAATACTGTAATCTTAACTATAGTGAAGTTGCGTATGCAAGTTAGTATAGGGAAGAGTTCGATCTTTATTATAAATAACTTTTAATTTATAAATCTTCGATAGTCTAATGGTAAGCGTGCCCACTTGCTACCTGGGAGAAGGGGGTTCGATTCCCCGTCGGGGAGAACTTTTAATATGTTGAATTAAAAGCACTATCTTTTCAATTTATAATTTAAAAAAAAAACTTGTTTATTTACATTCTAGCTAAAATAATGAAGATAATATGAATAAACCACAGGGTTCAGTTTCTTTGGACTTGAGTTCGTTTTTTAACTATAAATACAAACAGGAAAAAGCCTACGGCTTTTTCTTCTTTTAAATAGTAAGAGACGAAACTCAAACAATCAAGTAGCTAACTAAGTCCAATGTATGGAATGGTTTGTTATTTCAGTGATCGTCTTTTAATGTAAATTTACTAACCTATACTATAGTTAAGTGGCCTATATAATTTAGTATAGGCGAGAGGTCGTTCTTTATTATGACTAACCTATACTATAATTAAGTGGCGTGTAACATTTAGTATAGGCAAGAGGTCGTTCTTTATTATATTGGAATAGCAAGAGCCGATGCTTGTGCTATATTAGATTTTAGTTACTATGTGCCGTAGTTTGTTCTTTACTAGGTTTCAGCTATATTCAATGAAACTTACATAGTGTCCATTTATAATGAACTGTATCGATCCTTCATGTATCATATTGTTAATTTTACAACTTTAATTAATGACGTCATAGTCCAAGCTGCTTGCACGATCGTGCGTCAACCAAAAAGTTGGTCGTTCAATGCCAACCTGGGTCGTTTTCTATTAATTTTTAATTCAGCTATCAATAAAACCATATCATTACTATATCATTAACCATAATTAAGTTGAGTATGCGATTTAGTATAGGAAAGAGTTCGTTCTTTATTATATAAACCCAATTAATTTCCTTTAAAATGAGCTATTGAACAACCCTCTACGATGTTCCAGTGCCAAGCTATCTCTGGAAAACAAAGAAAAAAAGAAAAAAAGAAAAAAATATCCCGTTTAGGAAAAATGTTGTAGTAGCTGCCACTTTTCTTGATTTTCAAGCCAATATATTTCCCTTTCTGTTCAAGCCAAGGGACAGAAAGTTTCCTATACAGGGGTTTCGGACAAGAGGGTTCTAATGGTGTACTTTTGTTTTGATCTGACTCCTTTTTTAGGAACTATGGGTTTTTATATTTCTTAACATTGGACGTGATCGTCTCTTACTAGGTTGCTAGCTACCGCTGCAACCCGGATTATTATAAAGCTTTTAACCCCATGAATTTCCTTTAAAATGAGCCATTGAACAATTCTCTACGATGTTCCGGTACCAATCTATCTGTTGAATTACTAACCTATACTATAAATAAGTGGCGTATAAAATTTAGTATAGGCAAGAAGTCGTTCTTTATTATATCTTCCAATGATCGTCTTTTAATGTAACATATCAGTTACTATGGGAGAGAGATCGTTCTTTACTGTAAATGTAAACAAAGTCTAATGTATGCAATGGTCTGTTATTCAAATGATCGTCCTTTAATGTAATATGACGTCACTGCATCAAAAATACAGTTTTTATTGGAAAAATTTATTCTCTTTTAGAAATAATTTATTTTAGTTACTATAGATTTTTAACCCAATTAATTTCCTTTAAAATGAGCTATTGAACAACCCTCTACGATGTTCCAGTGCCAAGCTATCTCTGGATACAAAAGAAAAAAAAAAGAAAAAAATATCCCGTTTGGGGAGAATAACGTGGTTAAAGTCAATTTTCTTGATTTTCAAGCCAATATATTTCCCTTGCTGTTCAAGCCAAGGGACAGAAAGTTTCCTATACAGGGGTTTCGGACAAGGCGGTTCTAATGGTGTACTTTTTGTTTTGATCTGACTCCTTTTTTAGGAGCTATGGGTTTTTATATTTCTTAACATTGGACGTGATCGTCTCTTACTAGGTTGCTAGCTACCGCTGCAACCCGGATGCATCTATAAACTGTTCCGCAGTTGCCAATCCATACCTTGGAAGCTTTTCGTTAAACTGACAACATTTCTTTTGGATATTACTATGAAGCTTTGCCAAGGAATTTCTAGCGGACTTTTCAACAGCACCCGCTCTTTCAAAGAGAACTTTAATCTGTAATTTTGAATACTTTTTGTGATCCCGATAAAACATGCGTAAAATGTTTCTCAATTTACAAAGATCAGCCTGCATTTTTGCCATCTTCTTGTATTTCTGAATGTAATTTTTCCCTTTGTCCTTATGCGTTCTTCGGTACAACCTCGCAGAGAATTTAATTTTTTCATTATAGATTTTGTCACCCCAGTAACGCTCCTTGATCTTTTGTTTGGCTGTCTCAATTTTTGCATGTCTATAATCTTCATCATTGTGATAACACATCTTGCTGTTTTGTTTTGCTCTCTCAATTATTACTTCTCGATACGCCTGGTCGGTTGAATACCTTTGTTTTGCTCTCTCAATTTTTACTTCTCGATGCGCCTGGTCGGTTGAATACCTTTGCTTTTCTCTTTTCAAGATACTATCTCTGTTGTTTGTGTAGTACTGTTTTTTCAAATTGCGTATAGCTTGCTTCGATCTAACCATTATTCTAATCAAGAATGAGAGAATTTACATCTGTGTCGTTCTTAAGTAGTAATTATGACGTCACGGCGTAATGATTTTATTGACGTCAAGGCGCAATGATATTATTTCATGACGTCATCAGAAACAACAATATAATTTCGTGTTTTTCTATTCACTTCATAGCTCTAATATAAAGCTACGACATTCATTATTTATCTAGTAGGGTTTCAGACAAGGTAGTTCTAATGATGTACTTTTGTTTTGATCTTACTCTATTTTTAGGACTTTTGTTATATTTCTTAGCATGGGACTGATCGTCTCTTACTAGGTTGCTAGCTACTGCTGCAACCCAAATTCACATATATATTTATTTATGAGAGGCAGCCTGGCCGAGTGGTCCAAGACACTGGTGTTAGCCACCAGTCTCTTCGGAGGCGTGGGTTCAAATCTTACCGCTGGTATACGATTATGTTTGAAAGACTGCAGTGTGAAAAGACATCAAAAATGCAGTTTTTGGTGGAAAAATTTATTCTCTTTTAGAAATAATTTATTTTAGTTACTATAGATTTTTAACCCAATTAATTTCCTTTAAAATGAGCTATTGAACAACCCTCTACGATGTTCCAGTGCCAAGCTATCTGTGGAAAAGAAAAAGAAAAAAAAAAGAAAAAAATATCCCGTTTGGGGAGAATAACGTGGTTAAAGTCAATTTTCTTGATTTTCAAGCCAATATATTTCCCTTGCTGTTCAAGCCAAGGGACAGAAAGTTTCCTATACAGGGGTTTCAGACAAGGCGGTTCTAATGGTTTACTTTTTGTTTTGATCTGACTCCTTTGTTAGGAACTATGGGTTTTTATATTTCTTAACATTGGACGTGATTGTCTCTTACTAGGTTGCTAGCTACCGCTGCAACCCGGATAATTTCGTAAGAAAAATGATTCTATTTAAAAATAATTTGTTTTATAACTACAAAAAGTTTTTAACCCCATTAATTTGCTTTAAAATGAGCCATTAAACAACTCTCTACGATGTTCCAGTGCCAAGCTATCTGTGGAATTAATAACCTATACTATAATTAAGTGGCGTATAAAATTTAGTATAGGCAAGAGGTCGTTCTTTATTATGAAAAAGAAAAAAGAAAAAAATATCCCGTTTGGGGAGAATAACGTGGTTAAAGTCAATTTTCTTGATTTTCAAGCCAATATATTTCCCTTGCTGTTCAAGCCAAGGGACAGAAAGTTTCCTATACAGGGGTTTCGGACAAGGCGGTTCTAATGGTGTACTTTTTGTTTTGATCTGAATCCTTTGTTAGGAACTATGGGTTTTTATATTTCTTAACATTGGACGTGATCGTCTCTTACTAGGTTGCTAGCTACCGCTGCAACCCGGATAACTATAGTGAAGTTGCGTATGCAAGTTAGTATAGGGAAGAGTTCGATCTTTATTATAATGTTTGAAAGACTGCAGTGTGAAAAGACATCAAAAATGCAGTTTTTGGTGGAAAAATTTATTCTCTTTTAGAAATAATTTATTTTAGTTACTATAGATTTTTAACCCAATTAATTTCCTTTAAAATGAGCTATTGAACAACCCTCTACGATGTTCCAGTGCCAAGCTATCTGTGGAAAAGAAAAAAAAAAGAAAAAAGAAAAAAATATCCCGTTTGGGGAGAATAACGTGGTTAAAGTCAATTTTCTTGATTTTCAAGCCAATATATTTCCCTTGCTGTTCAAGCCAAGGGACAGAAAGTTTTCTATACAGGGGTTTCGGACAAGGCGGTTCTAATGGTGTACTTTTTGTTTTTATCTGACTCCTTTGTTTGGAACTATGGGTTTTTATATTTCTTAACATTGGACGTGATCGTCTCTTACTAGGTTGCTAGCTACCGCTGCAACCCAGATTATTTCAGTGATCGTCTTTTAATGTAAATTAACATTGGACGTGATCGTCTCTTACTAGGTTGCTAGCTACCGCTGCAGCCCGGATTAAGTTTTTTGTTTAATAACAAGCCGACATGTTTTCTTTGTTGTTTAAGCAAAGATACTCCAGGTTACAGCAGCCGCTGCAACCTGGATACCGCTGCAATCTGGATAGCTTGCAGATACCCCTGGAACCACCATATATCAGTTACTATTGGTGAGAGATCGTTCTTTACTGTAAATCTAGCTAAAATAATGAAGATAATATGAATGAACCACAGTGTTCAGTTTCTTTGGACTTGAGTTCGTTTTTTAACTATAAATACAAACAGGAAAAAGCCTACGGCTTTTTCTTCTTTTAAATAGTAAGAGACGAAACTCAAACAATCAAGTAGCTGACTAAGTCCAATGTATGGAATGGTTTGTTATTTCAGTGATCGTCTTTTAATGTAAAAAAAAATCTAAATACTGGAATCTTAACTATAGTAAAGTTGCGTATGCAAGTTAGTATAGGGAAGAGTTTGATCTTTATTATACTGGAAACAAAGAAAAGAGAAAAAAATATCCCGTTTAGGCAGAATGTTGTAGTAGCTGCCCCTTTTCTTGATTTTTTAGTACTGATTTTTTGACTTGCGTGTAGCTTGCTTTGATCTAACCATTATGTATTCATGAATGAGACCATTTACAGTTTTGACGTTTCTTATATAGTAATTATGACGTCACTGCATCAAAAATACAGTTTTTATTGGAAAAATTTATTTTCTTTTAGAAATAATTTATTTTAGTTACTATAGATTTTTAACCCAATTAATTTCCTTTAAAATGAGCTATTGAACAACCCTCTACGATGTTCCAATGCCAAGCTATCTCTGGATACAAAAGAAAAAACAAAGAAAAAAATATCCCGTTTGGGGAGAATAACGTGGTTAAAGTCAATTTTCTTGATTTTCAAGCCAATATATTTCCCTTGCTGTTCAAGCCAAGGGACAGAAAGTTTCCTTTACAGGGGTTTCGGACAAGGCGGTTCTAATGGTGTACTTTTTGTTTTGATCTGACTCCTTTTTTGGGAGCTATGGGATTTTATATTTCTTAACATTGGACGTGATCGTCTCTTACTAGGTTGCTAGCTACCGCTGCAACCCGGATTTCGCATCTCATTACACCTTGTCAGTTGAATACCTTTGCTTTTCTCTTTTCAAGATGTTGTCTCTGTTTTTTGTATAGTACTGTTTTTAAAATTATATATAACTCGTTTAGAAGGCATCTTATTACAAAACAAGAAATAATATTTTCATCTAATTAACACTTCTTATAACTCGTATCGAGTATCCATAACCTAACAAAAAATGAAACTAATTTTAAATTTTCAGGTATTTTGTTAGTTTGAATGAAAAGATTAAAATTATTTCTCAGATATCATAAATATTTTTGCAGTTTACATAATAACTTTAGCGATTCTAAACTGAAAAATAAAATATATAAAAAATGGAATTTTTTGGTCTGAAAATACATAGTCAATCCCAAATCGGGTAGTTAGAATCTAACCAAAAATAAAACTAATTTTAACATTTTAAGGTATTTTTCTAACTTGTATTGAAATATTCAAACTATTGCTCGGATACCATGGATATTTTTGCAGTTTACACAAGCTGCAAAGAATGCACAGGCTGATCTTTGTAAATTGAGAAAAATTTTACGAATGTTTTACCGGGATTACGAAAAATATTCAAAATTAAAGATTAAAATTATCTCTGAAAGAATAGATTTTGTTGAAAAGTCGAGCCTTTATGCTCGACTTTTTTTTTTTTCGATGATCGAGCCTTTATGTAATAAAATTTAAAAAAGAAACTTGTTTATTTACATTCTAGCTAAAATAATGAAGATAATATGAATGAACCACAGTGTTCAGTTTCTTTGGACTTGAGTTCGTTTTTCAACTATAAATACAAACAGGAAAAATCCTACGGCTTTTTCTTCTTTTAAATAGTAAGAGACGAAACTCAAACAATCAAGTAGCTAACTAAGTCCAATGTATGGAATGGTTTGTTATTTCAGTGATCGTCTTTTAATGTAAAAATATAAATACTGTAATCTTAACTATAGTGAAGTTGCGTATGCAAGTTAGTATAGGGAAGAGTTTGATCTTTATTATATTACTATCGCCTAGAGTTAGTTCTTTACCACATCGTAATAATTTGTTTTATAATAATTATTAATTTTGTTAATTACAAAAGGTTTCTATATACAGCAATTTCCTTTAAAATGAGCCATTACACAGCTCTTTACTATGACAACGAACCGTTTGATATAATACTTACGTTACTATGGGTTAAATTTCGTTCCTTATTGTAACTTGCTTATAATGATTTATTTTACTTCTTCAGTTAATATCGGCTATAGTCCATTCATTGCAGTTCGTTCTTTAATGTAAAAATTTTTAACTCTATAATCTTCAAACATTTGAACCTTTTATAATCTATAATGATGTATAATATAAATACTGTAATCTTAACTATAGTGAAGTTGCGTATGCAAGTTAGTATAGGGAAGAGTTCGATCTTTATTATAATAATAAGATTCCAATTATTGTGAGCTAGCGTTCGTTCTTAATTATATCAAGCCAATATATTTCCCATTTTCGTAAAAAACCGGTTCTATTTTAAAGATAATTTGTTTTAGTTATAAAAAATTTTCAACCTCATTAATTTCCTTTAAAATGAGCCATTGAACAACTCTCTACGATGTTACAGTGCCAAGCTATCTGTGTAATTACTAACCTATACTATAATTAAGTAGCGTATAAAATTTAGTATAGGCAAGAGGTCGTTCTTTATTATAATTTGGTCTTTAAGTTATCATATACTGTTAAAATTCTTTCTTATATGAACATTTCTTGGTGTAGTGGTTAGCACTTAAGACTTTGAATCCTGCGATCCGAGTTCAAATCCTGGCGGAAGGTCGTTATTAAATGTAGCTTACTTATACTACCATTTAGGTTTCTGCTGTAATTCTTTCTTTTCAAAATTAAATTAGTTACTATCGCCTAGAGTTAGTTCTTTACCACATCGTAATAATTTGTTTTATAATAATAATTAATTTTTTTAATTACAAAAGGTTTCTATATACAGCAGTTTCCTTTAAAATGAGCCATTACACAGCTCTTTACTATGACAACGAACCGTTTAATTTAATACTTAAGTTACTATGGGTTAAAGTTCGTTCCTTATAGTAAAAATTACATAATCCCTATTTATGTTTTAGTTAACATGGACAAGGTGTCGTTCTTTATTGTATTTTTTTTTAGGAGTTATGGGTTTTATATTTCTTAACATTGGACGTGATCGTTTCTTACTAGGTTGCTAGCTACCGCTGCAACCCGGATATAATGAACTGTTTCGATCCTTTATGTAAAAACCCAATTAATTTCCTTTAAAATGAGCCATTGAACAACTTTCTATGATGTTCCAGTGCCAAGCTATCTCTGGAAACAAAGAAAAAAGAAAAAAATATCCCGTTTCGGCAGAATGTTGTAATAGCTGCCACTTTTCTTGATTTTCAAGCAGATATATTTCCCTTGCTGTTCAAGTCAAGGGACAGAAATTTTACTATGCAGGGGTTTCGGACAAGGCGGTTCTAATGGTGTACTTTTTGTTTTGATCTGACTCCTTTGTTAGGAGTTAGGGGTTTTTATATTTCTTAACATTGGACGTGATCGTCTCTTACTAGGTTGCTAGCTACCGCTGCAACCCGGATATTATGTAAACCCTGATTACAATTTAGTGGAAAATTTTAATATATTGACCTTAAATATAATAACTGTACTAGCCTATACTATAATTAAGTGGCCTATAAAATTTAGTATAGGCAAGAGGTCGTTCTTTATTATAAAACTCTTTCTAATTGATTACAAACAGGAAAAAACCTACGGCTTTTTCTTCTTTGAAATAGTAAGAGACTAGCCTCAAACAATCAAGTAGCTAACTAAATCAAATGTATATATTGGGTTTTTATTCCAGTGACCGCCTTTTAGTGGAAAATTTTAATATATTGACCTTAAATATAATAACTGTACTAGCCTATACTATAGTTAAGTGGCCTATAAAATTTAGTATAGGAAAGAGGTCGTTCTTTTATTATAAAAAATGAGCTATTGAACAACCCTCTACGATGTTCCAGTGCCAAGCTATCTCTGGATACAAAAAAAGAAAAAAAGAAAAAAAGAAAAAAATATCCCTTTTGACGAGAATAACGTGGTTAAAGTCAATTTTCTTGATTTTCAAGCCAATATATTTCCATTGCTGTTCCATTGCTGTTAACATTGGACGTGATCGTCTCTTACTAGGTTGCTAGCTACCGCTGCAACCCGGATCTCTACGATGTTCCAGTGCCATGCTATCTGTTGAATTACTAACCTATACTATAATTAAGTGGCGTATAAAATTTAGTATAGGCAAGAGGTCGTTCTTTATTATAATTTAGTATAGGCAAGAGGTCGTTCTTTATTGTACTTACCGCTGGTATACGATTATGTTTGAAAGACTGCAGTGTGAAAAGACTGCAGTGTGTGTCGACGATTTTGTTTTGGCCTTATTATAATTGGTATGGTGAAATAATAATATGCATATGGCTCTTAAATCATACTTCTTTATGGTTCCATATGGTCTAGTGGCTAGGATAGTTAACTTTCACTTAACAGGCTCGGGTTCGATTCCCGGTGTGGGAAAATTTTTAACTCTATAATCTTCGAACATTTGAACCTTTTATAATCTATAATTAGTTATAATCATATGCATATGGCTCTTAAATCATACTTCTTTATGGTTCCATATGGTCTAGTGGCTAGGATAGTTAACTTTCACTTAACAGGCTCGGGTTCGATTCCCGGTGTGGGCAAATTTTTAACTCTATAATCTTCGAACATTTGAACCTTTTATAATCTATTAATAATAACAAAATTTAATTAGAGTTCGTTCTTTATTGTTATGTTAGCATTGGACGTGATCGTCTCTTATTGTGAAAAGACATCAAAAATGCAGTTTTTGGGGGAAAAATTTATTCTCTTTTAGAAATAATTTATTTTAGTTACTATAGATTTTTATCCCAATTAATTTCCTTTAAAAAAGGTTCGTTCTTTCATGTAAAACTAGCAAAACATTTTTTAAGTCTGATGAAGATTTAACTAATGTGTCAAAAGTAAGGTTGCAAGTCGACGATTTTGTTTTGGCCTTATTATAATTGGTATGGTGAAATAATAATATGCATATGGTTCTTAAATCATACTTATTTATGGTCCCATATGGTCTAGTGGCTAGGATAGTTAACTTTCACTCAACAGGCCTGGGTTCGATTCCCGGTGTGGAAAATTTTTAACTCTATAATCTTCGAACAATTTGAACCTTTTATAATTTATAATAATGTATAATATAAATACTGTAATCTTAACTATAGTGAAGTTGCCTATGCAAGTTAGTATAGGGAAGAGTTCGATCTTTATTATAAAAACTCTTTCTAATTGATTACAAACAGGAAAAAGCCTACGGATTTTTCTTCTTTGAAATAGTAAGAGACTAGCCTCAAACAATCAAGTAGCTAACTAAATCAAATGTATGTATTGGGTTTTTATTCCAATGACCGTCTTTTAGTGGAAAATTTTAATATATTGACCTTAAATATAATAACTGTACTAGCCTATACTATAGTTAAGTGGCCTATAAAATTTAGTATAGGCAAGAGGTCGTTCTTTATTATAAAGTATAGGCAAAAGGTCGTTCTTTATTATAATTATATATGTAAATTTATTACCCCAGTTACTATGGGCTACAGTACGTTTCTTATTGCAAAACTATAAGGATCTTTAATGTATTTTTTTAATAAACTAGATGGATTTCTTATGTAATTATTTATTTTAATATTTTAGTTACTATATGCTAGAGTTCGTCCCTTATTATAACAAACAGGAAAAAGCCTATGGCTTTTTCTTCTTTGAAATAGCAAGAGACGAACCTCAAATAATCAAGTAGCTAACTAAGTCCAATGTATGCAATGGTGTGTTATTCCAATGATAGTCTTTTAATGTAAATCCTTTTTTAGGAACTATGGGTTTTTATATTTCTTAACATTGGACGTGATCGTCTCTTACTAGGTTGCTAGCTACCGCTGCAACCCGGATATAGCTCGTTGTTTAATGCAATACTTGTCGAAAGATGAACGTGTATAAATATTGCATTCACTTATTACGTCACATATGGTTATCTTTTAATGTATTATTACAAACAGGAAAAAGCCTACGGCTTTTTCTTCTTTGGAATAGTAAGAGACAAACCTCAAAGAATCAGGCAGCTAACTAAGTCCAATATAAGCAATTGTTTGTTCTTCTAATGATCATCTTTTAATTTGGCGTTTCTTACTAGGTTGCTAGCTACCACTTAAACCCGGATTATGTAATAGGTTGCTAGCTACCGCTGCAACCTAGATATTCTTATTTCTGCTACTATGGGCTAAGGTTCGTTCTTTCATGTAAAACTAGCAAAAAATTTTTTAAGCCTGATGAAGATTTAACTAATGTGTCAAAAGTAAGGTTGCAAGTCGACGATTTTGTTTTGGCCTTATTATAATTGGTATGGTGAAATAATAATATGCATATGGCTCTTAAATCATACTTCTTTATGGTTCCATATGGTCTAGTGGCCAGGATAGTTAACTTTCACTTAACAGGCTCGGGTTCGATTCCCGGCGTGGGAAAATTTTTAACTCTATAATCTTCGAACATTTGAACCTTTTATAATCTATAATGATGTATAATATAAATACTGTAATCTTAACTATAGTGAAGTTGCGTATGCAAGTTAGTATAGGGAAGAGTTCGATCTTTATTATAAACTGAGATGAAAAAAAAATTTCTTCCAGGAGACAAAAAGCAAAACTAATTTTAGAATTTTCATGTATTTTTGTTGTTTAAATTAAAAAATTACTATTACTGATTAGGCATCATAAATATTTTTGCAGTTTACATAATAATTTTAGCGATTAAGCCAAAAAAGAAAATTTTGGTTCCAGGAGTTTCGGTTACTATTGAGACAAGTAGCTATTATTACTATAGAGTTCATTACCATGAACTGTTTTATTGCTTCAAAATTCAAATATCTTTGAAAAGACTGCAGTATGAAAATACATCAAAAATGCAATTTTTTTGACAAAATTGATTCTACTTTAAAAAGTATTTTATTTTTAAATACAAAAGGCACTAGATGTTGCAATTTCCTTTAAAATGAGCTATTATACAGCTCTCTATGATTTTCCAGTGCCCAGCTAGCTGAGCAGAAAGAAAAAGCGGAAAGAAAAAAATATCCCGTTTGGGGAGAATAACGTGGTAAAAGTCTATTTTCTTGATTTTCAAGCCAATATATTTTCTTTGTTATTCAAGCCAAAGGGAGGTAAGTTTCCTTTATAGAGGATTCGGACAAGGCGGTTCTAATGGTGTACTTTTTGTTTTGATCTGACTCTTTTTTTAGGAGCTACGGGTTTTTATATTTCTTAACATTGGAGGTGATCGTCTCTTACTAGGTTGCTAGCTACCGCTGCAACCCGGATAATCAGTTATATCCTTTGAAACTAGAAAATGCCCCACTATAATCAGTTAGATCCTATGAAACTAGCAAAGGCCCCATTTTATAATGAACTGAATCGGTCCTTTATGAATTTATGATGAACAATATCGGTCCTTTAGGTAAACTTTACTAACCTATAATATAGTTAAGTGGCCGATAAAATTTAGTATAGGCAAGAGGTCGTTCTTTATTATAAAATTTTTAACTCTATAATCTTCAAACATTTGAACCTTTTATAATTTATAATGATGTATAATATAAATACTGTAATCTTAACTATAGTGAAGTTGCCTAAGCAAGTTAGTATAGGGAAGAGTTCGATCTTTATTATAATCCCGGTGTGGGAAAATTTTTAACTCTATAATCTTCGAACATTTGAACCTTTTATAATCTATAATGATGTTTAGTATATAATAATAACAAAATTTAATTAGAGTTCGTTCTTTATTGTTACGAACATTCGAACCTTTTAATAATTTATAATGATGTATAATATAAATACTGTAATCTTCACTATATTAAAGTTGCCTATGCAAGTTAGTATAGGGAAGAGTTCGATCTTTATTATAAATTGTATGGGAAATTTTAACTTATGATGATTTCTTAAGAAACATAATTAAAATTTCTCAAGGTACTAAAAACGATTTATTTTAATTAGAAGAAGTTTTAACCCCATGAATTTCCTTTAAAATGAGCCATTGAATAATTCTCTACGATGTTCCAGTACCAATCTATCTGTTGAATTACTAACCTATACTATAATTAAGTGGCGTATAAAATTTAGTATAGGCAAGAGGTCGTTCTTTATTATAAATGAGCCATTGAACAATTCTCTACGATGTCCCGGTGCCAAACTATCTGTTGAATTACTAACCTATACTATATTTAAGTGGCGTATAAAATTTAGTATAGGCAAGAGGTCGTTCTTTATTATAATATCATTAAAAACAGGAAAAAGCCTACGGCTTTTTCTTCTTTGAAATAGTAAGAGACGAACTAAGTCCAAAAGAAGAGTAAGTAAGTCCAATGTATACAGTGGTATGTTATTCCAATGATCGTCTTTTAATGTAATTCGAAAATTCGAACCTTTTAATAATTTATAATGATGTATAATATAAATACTGTAATCTTCACTATATTAAAGTTGCCTATGCAAGTTAGTATAGGGAAGAGTTCGATCTTTATTATAAATTTATGCTATATCATTACAAACAGGAAAAAGCCTACGGCTTTTTCTTCTTTGAAATAGTAAGAGACGAACCTCAAGCAATCAAGTAGTTAACTAAGTCCAATGTATGCAGTGGTATGTTATTCCAATGATCGTCTTTTAATGTAATCTTTTAAAGAAGGAAAAGCCAATCGTTTAATATTGATCCCTTACTACAGGTGGATTTGAACCCGCAAACCTCGAATCATGAGGCACACTTTCATCCATTGTGCTGTAGTAAGGTATTCATTGATTTGATTTTTCCACAAATCTGTGTATATACGGATAAATAGATTTTGATAAACGTATTCTAACGGCTATACTAACTTGACTATGCCAGTTAGTATAGCCAAGAGTTATTTTATCATTATAACATTTGAACCTTTTATAATCTATAATGATGTATAATATAAATACTGTAATCTTAACTATAGTGAAGTTGCGTATGCAAGTTAGTATAGGGAAGAGTTCGATCTTTATTATAATATTTTAGTACTGATTTTTTAACTTGCGTGTAGCTTGCTTTGATCTAACCATTATGTATTCATGAATGAGACCATTTACAGTTTTGACGTTTCTTATATAGTAATTATGACGTCACTGCATCAAAAATACAGTTTTTATTGGAAAAATTTATTCTCTTTTAGAAATAATTTATTTTAGTTACAAAAGGTTTTTAACCCAATTAATTTCCTTTAAAATGAGCTATTGAACAACCCTCTACGATGTTCCTGTGCCAAGCTATCTCTGGAGACAAAGAAAAAAGAAAAAAATATCCCGTTTGGGGAGAATAACGTGGTAAAAGTCTATTTTCTTGATTTTCAAGCCAATATATTTTCTTTGTTATTCAAGCCAAAGGGCGGTAAGTTTCCTTTATGGAGGATTTGGACAAGGCGGTTCTAATGGTGTACTTTTTGTTTTGATCTGACTCTTTTTTTAGGAGCTACGGGTTTTTATATTTCTTAACATTGGAGGTGATCGTCTCTTACTAGGTTGCTAGCTACCGCTGCAACCCGGATATCTTTTAATGTATTATTACAAACAGGAAAAAGCCTACGGCTTTTTCTTCTTTGGAATAGTAAGAGACGAACCTCAAAGAATCAGGCAGCTAACTAAGTTCAATATAAGCAATGGTTTGTTCTTCTAATGTTCATCTTTTAATTTGGCGTTTCTTACTAGGTTGCTAGCTACCACTGCAACCTAGATATTCTTATTTCTGCTACTATGGGCTAAGGCTTGTTCTTTACTGTAACAAAAGAAAAAACAAAGAAAAAAATATCCCGTTTGGGGAGAATAACGTGGTTAAAGTCAATTTTCTTGATTTTCAAGCCAATATATTTCCCTTGCTGTTCAAGCCAAGGGACAGAAAGTTTCCTATACAGGGGTTTCGGACAAGGCGGTTCTAATGGTGTACTTTTTGTTTTGATCTGACTCCTTTTTTGGGAGCTATGGGATTTTATATTTCTTAACATTGGACGTGATCGTCTCTTACTAGGTTGCTAGCTACCGCTGCAACCCGGATTTCGCATCTCATTACACCTTGTCAGTTGAATACCTTTGCTTTTCTCTTTTCAAGATGTTGTCTCTGTTTTTTGTATAGTACTGTTTTTAAAATTATATATAACTCGTTTAGAAGGCATCTTATTACAAAACAAGAAATAATATTTTCATCTAATTAACACTTCTTATAACTCGTATCGAGTATCCATAACCTAACAAAAAATGAAACTAATTTTTAAATTTTCAGGTATTTTGTTAGTTTGAATGAAAAGATTAAAATTATTTCTCAGATATCATAAATATTTTTGCAGTTTACATAATAACTTTAGCGATTCTAAACTGAAAAATAAAATATATAAAAAATGGAATTTTTTGGTCTGAAAATACATAGTCAATCCCAAATCGGGTAGTTAGAATCTAACCAAAAATAAAACTAATTTTAACATTTTAAGGTATTTTTCTAACTTGTATTGAAATATTCAAACTATTGCTCGGATACCATGGATATTTTTGCAGTTTACACAAGCTGCAAAGAATGCACAGGCTGATCTTTGTAAATTGAGAAAAATTTTACGAATGTTTTACCGGGATTACGAAAAATATTCAAAATTAAAGATTAAAATTATCTCTGAAAGAATAGATTTTGTTGAAAAGTCGAGCCTTTATGCTCGACTTTTTTTTTTTTCGATGATCGAGCCTTTATGTAATAAAATTTAAAAAAGAAACTTGTTTATTTACATTCTAGCTAAAATAATGAAGATAATATGAATGAACCACAGTGTTCAGTTTCTTTGGACTTGAGTTCGTTTTTCAACTATAAATACAAACAGGAAAAATCCTACGGCTTTTTCTTCTTTTAAATAGTAAGAGACGAAACTCAAACAATCAAGTAGCTAACTAAGTCCAATGTATGGAATGGTTTGTTATTTCAGTGATCGTCTTTTAATGTAAAAATATAAATACTGTAATCTTAACTATAGTGAAGTTGCGTATGCAAGTTAGTATAGGGAAGAGTTTGATCTTTATTATATTACTATCGCCTAGAGTTAGTTCTTTACCACATCGTAATAATTTGTTTTATAATAATTATTAATTTTGTTAATTACAAAAGGTTTCTATATACAGCAATTTCCTTTAAAATGAGCCATTACACAGCTCTTTACTATGACAACGAACCGTTTGATATAATACTTACGTTACTATGGGTTAAATTTCGTTCCTTATTGTAACTTGCTTATAATGATTTATTTTACTTCTTCAGTTAATATCGGCTATAGTCCATTCATTGCAGTTCGTTCTTTAATGTAAAAATTTTTAACTCTATAATCTTCAAACATTTGAACCTTTTATAATCTATAATGATGTCTAATATAAATACTGTAATCTTAACTATAGTGAAGTTGCGTATGCAAGTTAGTATAGGGAAGAGTTCGATCTTTATTATAATAATAAGATTCCAATTATTGTGAGCTAGCGTTCGTTCTTAATTATATCAAGCCAATATATTTCCCATTTTCGTAAAAAACCGGTTCTATTTTAAAGATAATTTGTTTTAGTTATAAAAAATTTTCAACCTCATTAATTTCCTTTAAAATGAGCCATTGAACAACTCTCTACGATGTTACAGTGCCAAGCTATCTGTGTAATTACTAACCTATACTATAATTAAGTAGCGTATAAAATTTAGTATAGGCAAGAGGTCGTTCTTTATTATAATTTGGTCTTTAAGTTATCATATACTGTTAAAATTCTTTCTTATATGAACATTTCTTGGTGTAGTGGTTAGCACTTAAGACTTTGAATCCTGCGATCCGAGTTCAAATCCTGGCGGAAGGTCGTTATTAAATGTAGCTTACTTATACTACCATTTAGGTTTCTGCTGTAATTCTTTCTTTTCAAAATTAAATTAGTTACTATCGCCTAGAGTTAGTTCTTTACCACATCGTAATAATTTGTTTTATAATAATAATTAATTTTTTTAATTACAAAAGGTTTCTATATACAGCAGTTTCCTTTAAAATGAGCCATTACACAGCTCTTTACTATGACAACGAACCGTTTAATTTAATACTTAAGTTACTATGGGTTAAAGTTCGTTCCTTATAGTAAAAATTACATAATCCCTATTTATGTTTTAGTTAACATGGACAAGGTGTCGTTCTTTATTGTATTTTTTTTTAGGAGTTATGGGTTTTATATTTCTTAACATTGGACGTGATCGTTTCTTACTAGGTTGCTAGCTACCGCTGCAACCCGGATATAATGAACTGTTTCGATCCTTTATGTAAAAACCCAATTAATTTCCTTTAAAATGAGCCATTGAACAACTTTCTATGATGTTCCAGTGCCAAGCTATCTCTGGAAACAAAGAAAAAAGAAAAAAATATCCCGTTTCGGCAGAATGTTGTAATAGCTGCCACTTTTCTTGATTTTCAAGCAGATATATTTCCCTTGCTGTTCAAGTCAAGGGACAGAAATTTTACTATGCAGGGGTTTCGGACAAGGCGGTTCTAATGGTGTACTTTTTGTTTTGATCTGACTCCTTTGTTAGGAGTTAGGGGTTTTTATATTTCTTAACATTGGACGTGATCGTCTCTTACTAGGTTGCTAGCTACCGCTGCAACCCGGATATTATGTAAACCCTGATTACAATTTAGTGGAAAATTTTAATATATTGACCTTAAATATAATAACTGTACTAGCCTATACTATAATTAAGTGGCCTATAAAATTTAGTATAGGCAAGAGGTCGTTCTTTATTATAAAACTCTTTCTAATTGATTACAAACAGGAAAAAACCTACGGCTTTTTCTTCTTTGAAATAGTAAGAGACTAGCCTCAAACAATCAAGTAGCTAACTAAATCAAATGTATATATTGGGTTTTTATTCCAGTGACCGCCTTTTAGTGGAAAATTTTAATATATTGACCTTAAATATAATAACTGTACTAGCCTATACTATAGTTAAGTGGCCTATAAAATTTAGTATAGGAAAGAGGTCGTTCTTTTATTATAAAAAATGAGCTATTGAACAACCCTCTACGATGTTCCAGTGCCAAGCTATCTCTGGATACAAAAAAAGAAAAAAAGAAAAAAAGAAAAAAATATCCCTTTTGACGAGAATAACGTGGTTAAAGTCAATTTTCTTGATTTTCAAGCCAATATATTTCCATTGCTGTTCCATTGCTGTTAACATTGGACGTGATCGTCTCTTACTAGGTTGCTAGCTACCGCTGCAACCCGGATCTCTACGATGTTCCAGTGCCATGCTATCTGTTGAATTACTAACCTATACTATAATTAAGTGGCGTATAAAATTTAGTATAGGCAAGAGGTCGTTCTTTATTATAATTTAGTATAGGCAAGAGGTCGTTCTTTATTGTACTTACCGCTGGTATACGATTATGTTTGAAAGACTGCAGTGTGAAAAGACTGCAGTGTGTGTCGACGATTTTGTTTTGGCCTTATTATAATTGGTATGGTGAAATAATAATATGCATATGGCTCTTAAATCATACTTCTTTATGGTTCCATATGGTCTAGTGGCTAGGATAGTTAACTTTCACTTAACAGGCTCGGGTTCGATTCCCGGTGTGGGAAAATTTTTAACTCTATAATCTTCGAACATTTGAACCTTTTATAATCTATAATTAGTTATAATCATATGCATATGGCTCTTAAATCATACTTCTTTATGGTTCCATATGGTCTAGTGGCTAGGATAGTTAACTTTCACTTAACAGGCTCGGGTTCGATTCCCGGTGTGGGCAAATTTTTAACTCTATAATCTTCGAACATTTGAACCTTTTATAATCTATTAATAATAACAAAATTTAATTAGAGTTCGTTCTTTATTGTTATGTTAGCATTGGACGTGATCGTCTCTTATTGTGAAAAGACATCAAAAATGCAGTTTTTGGTGGAAAAATTTATTCTCTTTTAGAAATAATTTATTTTAGTTACTATAGATTTTTAACCCAATTAATTTCCTTTAAAAAAGGTTCGTTCTTTCATGTAAAACTAGCAAAACATTTTTTAAGTCTGATGAAGATTTAACTAATGTGTCAAAAGTAAGGTTGCAAGTCGACGATTTTGTTTTGGCCTTATTATAATTGGTATGGTGAAATAATAATATGCATATGGTTCTTAAATCATACTTATTTATGGTCCCATATGGTCTAGTGGCTAGGATAGTTAACTTTCACTTAACAGGCTCGGGTTCGATTCCCGGTGTGGAAAATTTTTAACTCTATAATCTTCGAACAATTTGAACCTTTTATAATTTATAATAATGTATAATATAAATACTGTAATCTTAACTATAGTGAAGTTGCCTATGCAAGTTAGTATAGGGAAGAGTTCGATCTTTATTATAAAAACTCTTTCTAATTGATTACAAACAGGAAAAAGCCTACGGATTTTTCTTCTTTGAAATAGTAAGAGACTAGCCTCAAACAATCAAGTAGCTAACTAAATCAAATGTATGTATTGGGTTTTTATTCCAATGACCGTCTTTTAGTGGAAAATTTTAATATATTGACCTTAAATATAATAACTGTACTAGCCTATACTATAGTTAAGTGGCCTATAAAATTTAGTATAGGCAAGAGGTCGTTCTTTATTATAAAGTATAGGCAAAAGGTCGTTCTTTATTATAATTATATATGTAAATTTATTACCCCAGTTACTATGGGCTACAGTACGTTTCTTATTGCAAAACTATAAGGATCTTTAATGTATTTTTTTAATAAACTAGATGGATTTCTTATGTAATTATTTATTTTAATATTTTAGTTACTATATGCTAGAGTTCGTCCCTTATTATAACAAACAGGAAAAAGCCTATGGCTTTTTCTTCTTTGAAATAGCAAGAGACGAACCTCAAATAATCAAGTAGCTAACTAAGTCCAATGTATGCAATGGTGTGTTATTCCAATGATAGTCTTTTAATGTAAATCCTTTTTTAGGAACTATGGGTTTTTATATTTCTTAACATTGGACGTGATCGTCTCTTACTAGGTTGCTAGCTACCGCTGCAACCCGGATATAGCTCGTTGTTTAATGCAATACTTGTCGAAAGATGAACGTGTATAAATATTGCATTCACTTATTACGTCACATATGGTTATCTTTTAATGTATTATTACAAACAGGAAAAAGCCTACGGCTTTTTCTTCTTTGGAATAGTAAGAGACAAACCTCAAAGAATCAGGCAGCTAACTAAGTCCAATATAAGCAATTGTTTGTTCTTCTAATGATCATCTTTTAATTTGGCGTTTCTTACTAGGTTGCTAGCTACCACTTAAACCCGGATTATGTAATAGGTTGCTAGCTACCGCTGCAACCTAGATATTCTTATTTCTGCTACTATGGGCTAAGGTTCGTTCTTTCATGTAAAACTAGCAAAAAATTTTTTAAGCCTGATGAAGATTTAACTAATGTGTCAAAAGTAAGGTTGCAAGTCGACGATTTTGTTTTGGCCTTATTATAATTGGTATGGTGAAATAATAATATGCATATGGCTCTTAAATCATACTTCTTTATGGTTCCATATGGTCTAGTGGCCAGGATAGTTAACTTTCACTTAACAGGCTCGGGTTCGATTCCCGGCGTGGGAAAATTTTTAACTCTATAATCTTCGAACATTTGAACCTTTTATAATCTATAATGATGTATAATATAAATACTGTAATCTTAAATATAGTGAAGTTGCGTATGCAAGTTAGTATAGGGAAGAGTTCGATCTTTATTATAAAGTGAGATGAAAAAAAAATTTCTTCCAGGAGACAAAAAGCAAAACTAATTTTAGAATTTTCATGTATTTTTGTTGTTTAAATTAAAAAATTACTATTACTGATTAGGCATCATAAATATTTTTGCAGTTTACATAATAATTTTAGCGATTAAGCCAAAAAAGAAAATTTTGGTTCCAGGAGTTTCGGTTACTATTGAGACAAGTAGCTATTATTACTATAGAGTTCATTACCATGAACTGTTTTATTGCTTCAAAATTCAAATATCTTTGAAAAGACTGCAGTATGAAAATACATCAAAAATGCAATTTTTTTGACAAAATTGATTCTACTTTAAAAAGTATTTTATTTTTAAATACAAAAGGCACTAGATGTTGCAATTTCCTTTAAAATGAGCTATTATACAGCTCTCTATGATTTTCCAGTGCCCAGCTAGCTGAGCAGAAAGAAAAAGCGGAAAGAAAAAAATATCCCGTTTGGGGAGAATAACGTGGTAAAAGTCAATTTTCTTGATTTTCAAGCCAATATATTTTCTTTGTTATTCAAGCCAAAGGGAGGTAAGTTTCCTTTATAGAGGATTCGGACAAGGCGGTTCTAATGGTGTACTTTTTGTTTTGATCTGACTCTTTTTTTAGGAGCTACGGGTTTTTATATTTCTTAACATTGGAGGTGATCGTCTCTTACTAGGTTGCTAGCTACCGCTGCAACCCGGATCTTTTAAGAAGAATAGTAGGCGTCTTTATTATCTTCTTTGCGTAAGCATTTATCTAGTATAGGCAAAAGGTCGTTGTGTTTTCATCTCTACTATTTCATTTTTCAAGATGTTGTCTCTGTTTTTTGTACTAACTCGCTTCTTATGACTCGTCATAATACTTTATTTAAACTCATAACACTTCTTATGATTCGTATCAAATATCCATAACCTAACAAAAAGTAAAACTAATTTTTAAATTTTCAGGTATTTTGTTAGTTTGAATGAAAAGATTAAAATTATTGCTCAAATATCATAAATATTTTTGCAGTTTACATAATAACTTTAGCGATTCTAAACTGAAAAATAAGATATATTAAAAAATCGAATTTTTTGGTCTGAAACTACATAGTCAATCCCACATCGGGTAGTTAGAACCTAACCAAAAATAAAACTAATTTTAACATTTTAAGGTATTTTTCTAGCTTGTATTGAAAAATTCAAACTACTGCTCAGATACCATGGATATTTTTGCAGTTTACACAAGCTAATAAGAATATTAATTTATATAATTTATAAAGAATATAAATTAATATAGGTAAGAGGTCGTTCTTTATTATATTTTCTTATGTTTGTTTCGGTAATCTTCATCATTATCATACCGTTCCCTGCTCTTTTGTCTAGCCTGCTCAATTCTTGCTTCTCTGTAATGTTCATCATTACCCTACCGTTCTTTTGCTCTCTCAATTATTACTTCTCGATACGCCTGGTCGGTTGAATACCTTTTTTTTGCTCTCTCAATTATTACTTCTCGATACACCTGGTCGGTTGAATACCTTTGCTTTTTTCTTTTCAAGTTACTATCTCTGTTGTTTGTGTAGTACTCTTTCTTCAACTTGCGTATAGCCTGCTTTGATCTAACCATTATTCTAATCAAGAATGAGAGAATTTTCAGTTTTGACTTTCCTTATATACTAATTATGACGTCACTCTATTCACGTCATAGCTCTAATATAAAACTATGATGATCTTATATAGTAATTATGACGTCACTGCATCAAAAATACAGTTTTTATTGGAAAAATTTATTCTCTTTTAGAAATAATTTATTTTAGTTACTATAGATTTTTAACCCAATTAATTTCCTTTAAAATGAGCTATTGAACAACCCTCTACGATGTTCCAGTGCCAAGCTATCTCTGGATACAAAAAAAAAAGAAAAAAATATCCCTTTTGACGAGAATAACGTGGTTAAAGTCAATTTTCTTGATTTTCAAGCCAATATATATCCATTGCTGTTCAAGCCAAGGGACAGAAAGTTTCCTATACAGGGGTTTCGGACAAGGCGGTTCTAATGGTGTACTTTTTGTTTTGATCTGACTCCTCTGTTAGGAACTATGGGTTTTTATATTTCTTAACATTGGACGTGATCGTCTCTTACTAGGTTGCTAGCTACCGCTGCAACCCGGATTTACATTTCTTAACATTGGACGTGATCGTTTCTTACTAGGTTGCTAGCTACCGCTGCAACCCGGATTAGGAGCTATGGGTTTTTATATTTCTTAACATTTGACGTGATCGTCTCTTACTAGGTTGCTAGCTACCGCTGCAACCCGGATATAAGTGAGAGTTCCTTTTTTCTATTATAATAAGGTGCAACCCGGATCTTCAGTTACTACGGGCTACAGATCGGTCTTTACTGTAAAAACAGGAAAAAGCCTACGGCTTTTTCTTCTTTGGAATAGTAAGAGACGATCCTCAAATAATCAGGCAGCTAACTAGGCTTATAATTTGTTCTTTAACATAAACTTCATTAATCGGATATTTTAATATATCCTATATGGTCTAGAGGTTGGGATAGCTCTCACCCAGTAGGCTTGAGTTCAATTTCTGTATGGGGAATTTTTACTTATGACGATTTCTTAAGAAACATAATTAAAATGTCTTAATGTAATAAAAATAATTTGTTTTAATTACAAAAGGTTTTTAACCCAATTAATTTCCTTTAAAATGAGCCATTGAACTACTCTCTACGATGTTCCAGTGCCATGCTATCTGTTGAATTAGTATAATTAAGTGGCGTATAAAATTTAGTATAGGCAAGAGGTCGTTCTTTATTATAATATTTTATAATTACGAAAGGTGTTTATTATATATTAAGTGGCGTATAAAATTTAGTATAGGCAAAAGGTGGTTCTTTATTATAGATCCTTTATGTAAGTTTCTAGCTAATGCTGCAACCCGGATAATAAACTGATTACAAACAGGAAAAAGCCTAAGGCTTTTTCTTCTTTGAAATAGTAAGAGACGAACCTCAAACAATCAAGTAGCTAACTAATTCCAATGTATGCAATTGTTTGTTATTCCAATGATCGTCTTTTAATGTAATTAGCCACCAGTCTCTTCGGAGGCGTGGGTTCAAATCTTACCGCTGGTATACGATTATGTTTGAAAGACTGCAGTGTGAAAAGACATCAAAAATGCAGTTTTTGGTGGAAAAATTTATTCTCTTTTAGAAATAATTTATTTTAGTTACTATAGATTTTTAACCCAATTAATTTCCTTTAAAATGAGCTATTGAACAACCCTCTACGATGTTCCAGTGCCAAGCTATCTGTGGAAAAGAAAAAGAAAAAAGAAAAAAATATCCCGTTTGTGGAGAATAACGTGGTAAAAGTCTATTTTCTTGATTTTCAAGCCAATATATTTTCTTTGTTATTCAAGCCAAAGGGCGGTAAGTTTTCTTTATAGAGGATTCGGACAAGGTGGTTCTAATGGTGTACTTTTTGTTTTGATCTGACTCTTTTTTTAGGAGTTGGGGGGTTTTATATTTATTAACATTGGAGGTGATCGTCTCTTACTAGGTTGCTAGCTACCGCTGCAACCCGGATGCTAGCTACCGCTGCAACCCGGATATAAATACTGAAGTCTTACCTATAGTTAATTTGCCTATGCAAGTTAGTATAGGCAAGAGCTATTTCATCATTGTAACAATGTCATAAACACCAAAGACCTCTTTTTCTTTTTCCTGTTGCATCAGTTACTTTGAGATAGACTTCGGCCTTTACTGTATGAATTACTAACCTATACTATAATTTAGTGGCGTATAAAATTTAGTATAGGTAAGAGGTCGTTCTTTATTATAATCGTTCTTTACTGTAAGGAGAAAAAAAGAAAAAATATCCCGTTTGTGGAGAATAACGTGGTTAAAGTCAATTTTCTTGATTTTCAAGCCAATATATTTCCCTTGCTGTTCAAGCTAAAGGGCGGTAAGTTTCCTTTCAAGGGGTTTCGGACAAGGCGGTTCTAAGGGTGTACTTTTTGTTTTGATCTGACTCCTTTTTTAGGAACTATGGGTTTTTATATTTCTTAACATTGGACGTGATCGTCTCTTACTAGGTTGCTAGCTACCGCTGCAACCCGGATATCTGATGGAGCTTAGATAGCCCCGATTTATAATGAACTTCATTGGATCCTTTATGTAACCCGCGTTCGATTCCCGGTGTGGGAAAATTTTTAACTCTATAATCTTCAAACATTAGAACCTTTTATCATTTATAATGATGTATAATATAAATAGTGTAATCTTAACTATAGTGAAGTTGCCTATGCAAGTTAGTATAGGGAAGAGTTCGATCTTTTTTATAATATAGTTAAGTGGCCTATAAAATTTAGTATAGGAAAGAGGTCGTTCTTTATTATAATTTTATATTTCTTAACATTGGACGTGATCGTCTCTTACTAGGTTGCTAGCTACCGCTGCAACCCGGATCTCTTACTAGGTTGTAATAATGTAATAAAAATAATTTGTTTTAATTACAAAAGGTGTTTAACCCCATTAATTTCCTTTAAAATGAGCCATTGGACAACTCTCTACGATGTTCCGGTGCCATGCCATCTCTTGAATTACTAACCTATACTATAATTTAGTGGCGTATAAAATTTAGTATAAGCAAGAGGTCGTTCTTTATTATAACTATGGGTGAGAGATCGGTCTTTACTGTAATTACTTCTTTAATAAACCGTTCAGTATTTCCGCCAATGACGGTCACTGTACATGTTATCAAAATATCCAGTATATTTTGTGAATGTTATTATCATTGTCTAATAAAAGGATTTATCTATATCTATTTGAAATTTTATTTATCGGTCTTAGATATATTTCTTAGTATGGGATGTTATCGTCTAACTAGGTTGCTCTTGTCACGGTAATCCTGACATTATAGTAAAGATCAAAATATAGGTTTTATTTTTTGCGTCACATATAGTTACAACCTACGGTTATGACGTCATTTTGGATATGAAAAAGTAGTAACTTGTAAAAATATCGATTTTTTTTTTAATTTACAAAAGCAGGTAAATCTGGCAATTTATTTTCAAGTAAACCATTAGAGAGGTCTCGCGATGATATGCCATTACCTAGATAACTTAGAATAAGGAAAAATGGAAAACAAAGATGTCAGTGCGAAGCATCGTCGATGTGAACACTTTCCTGGTTTTTCAAGTCTGTGGACTTTCCTTGTGGTTTAAGCCAAGGAAGTTTTTTTTTATTGGGGTTTCGGACAAGGCGGTTCTAATAGTGTATTTTGTGTTTCACTATGACACTATTTCTTAGAAGCTATGGGGTATTGTATATCTTTGCATGGCACGTTCTCGTCTCGTACTATGTTGCTAGCTATTGCTGCAACCCTGATTATGCTGATATATAATTTAAGCTATCTTTACTCATGAAACTTACATAAACCCCAGTTATAATGAACTGTCCCAATCCTTTATGTAATTGCCATTTCTGAAACATATAAGTTACGTAATAGAAATCCATATTTGTCACATTATTCTTCAACTCACTTACTATAGGCTAGAATTTGTTCTTAATTATAGTTTCAGTGTCAAGCTATCTGTGGAAAAGAAAAAAAATGTCCTAGATGCAGAATATCGTGGTTGCAGCAACTTTTCTTGATCTTCAACCAATATATTTTTCTTGTTGTTCAGGCCAAGGGATGTTAAGTTTCCTGTACAGGGTTTCGGCAAGGTGGTTCTAATAGTTCGTTTTTTTCCTGAGTCTGGTTTTAGGGAATTATGGGCTATTTTATTTTTTCTATGGGGCATGATCGTCTCTTACTAGGTTGCAATCTTCCGCTGCATCCGATTCTTTTGATGTATCTATTGCTATTAAAATTCAATTTTTTAGAGTTTCGGTTACTATTGAGACGAGTCGCTCTTACTATATAATAAAAATTAAAAAAAACTTGTTTATTTACATTCTAGCTAAAATAATGAAGATAATATAAATGAACCACAGTGTTCAGTTTCTTTGGACTTGAGTTCGTTTTTTAACTATAAATACAAACAGGGAATAGCATACGGCTTTTTCTTCTTTTAAATAGTAAGAGACGAGTCTCAAATAATCAAGTAGCTAGCTAATTCCAAAGGTATGCAATTTTTTGTTATTCCAATGATCGTTTTTTATTGTAACTAGGTTTCAGCCATCTCTACAGCCATGATACTATTGGAAATTACATAATCCCTATTTATGTTTCAGTTAACATGGGCAAGGTGTCGTTCTTTATTGTAAAGAGGCAACCTGGCCGAGTGGTCCAAGGCACTGGTGTTAGCCACCAGTTTCTTCGGAGGTGTGGGTTCAAATCTTACCGCTGGTATACGATTATGTTTGAAAGACTGCAGTGTGAAAAGACATCAAAAATGCAGTTTTTGGTGGAAAAATTTATTCTCTTTTAGAAATAATTTATTTTAGTTACAAAAGGTTTTTAACCAAATTAATTTCCTTTAAAATGAGCTATTGAACAACCCTCTACGATGTTCCAGTGCCAAGCTATCTCTGGATACAAAAAAAAAGAAAAGAGAAAAAAATATCCCGTTTGGGGAGAATAACGTGGTTAAAGTCAATTTTCTTGATTTTCAAGCCAATTTTTTTCCCTTGCTGTTCAAGCCAAGGGACAGAAAGTTTCCTATACAGGGGTTTCGGACAAGGCGGTTCTAATGGTGTACTTTTTGTTTTGATCTGACTCCTTTGTTTGGAACTATGGGTTTTTATATTTCTTAACATTGGACGTGATCGTCTCTTACTAGGTTGCTAGCTACCGCTGCAACCCGGATGTAACTACACCTGGAACCACCATATAATCAGTTAGCATGGGAGAGAGATCGTTCTTTACTGTAATTTCGCATGTCTATAATCTTCATCATTGTGGTAACAAATCTTGCTGTTTTGTTTTGCTCTCTCAATTATTACTTCTCGATACGCCTTGTCAGTTGAATACCTTTGATTTTTTCTTTCCAAGATGTTGTCTCTGTTTTTTGTATAGTACTGTTTTTTTTTTTTTAAATTACGTATAATAACTCGCTTAGAAGGCATCTTATTACAAAACAAGAAATAATATTTTCATCTAATTAACACTTCTTATAACTCGTATCAGGTATCCATAACCTAAAAAAAAATAAAACTAATTTTTAAATTTTCAGGTATTTTGTTAGTTTGAATGAAAAGATTAAAATTATTGCTCAGATATCATAAATATTTTTGCAGTTTACATAATAACTTTAGCGATTCTAAACTGAAAAATAAAATATATAAAAAAAAATGTAATTTTTTGGTCTGAAAATACATAGTCAATCCCACATCGGGTAGTTAGAACCTAACCAAAAATAAAACAAATTTTAACATTTTAAGGTATTTTTCCAGCTTGTATTGAAATATTCAAACTATTGCTCGGATACCATGGATATTTTTGCAGTTTACACAAGCTGCAAAGAACGCACAGGCTGATCTTTGTAAACTGAGAAAAATTTTACGAATGTTTTACCGGGATTACGAAAAGTATTCAAAATTAAAGATTAAAATTATCTCTGAAAGAATAGATTTTGTTGAAAAGTCAGCTAGAGATGCTTTCGCAAAACTTCATAGTAATATCCAAAAGAAATGTTGCATGTTTAGTGAAAAGCTTCCAAGGTATGGACCGGCAACTGTGGAACAGTTTACAGATGTAATGGGAAATCTTATACATCACTGTGAATATATGGAGGCATAATTGTCCTTTACTTAGTTTCAGCTTAAATTCGATGATCGAGCCTTTATGTACTACATCCAACGACTATGACGTCATTGATCAATATTGTATATACAAAATTAAGTTTTTCGTGAAAAATAATTAATAAAAAAAATTAAGTGCAAAAGCCGCTAGATCTAGAGATTTCCTTTAAAATGAGCCATTGAACAACTCTCTACGATGTTCCAGTGCCAAGCTATCTCTAGAAACAAAAGAAAGAAAAAAAATATCCCGTTTGTGCAGAATAACGTGGTTAAAGTCAATTTTCTTGATTTTCAAGCCAATATATTTTCTTTGTTATTCAAGCCAAAGAGCGGTAAGTTTCCTTTATAGGGGTTTCGGACAAGGCGGTTCTAATGGTGTACTTTTTGTTTTGATCTGACTATTTTTCTAGGAGTTAGGGTTTTTTATATTTCTTAACATTGGACGTGATCGTCTCTTACTAGGTTGCTAGCTACCGCTGCAACCCGGATTGCTAGCTACCGCTGCAACCTGGATTGCTAGCTACCGCTGCAACCCGGATTATATGTAACTTTTATTTTATAAGTCTTTGATAGTCTAATGGTAAGTATGCCAACTTGTTACCTGGGAGAAGGGGGTTCGATTCCCCGTCGGGGAGAAATTTTTATATGTTGAATTAAAAGCACTATCTTTTCAATTTAAAATTTAAAAAAGAAACTTATTTATTTACATTCTAGCTAAAATAATGAAGATAATGTTAATGAACCACAGTGTTCAGTTTCTTTGGACTTGAGTTCGTTTTTTAACTATAAATACAAACAGGAAAAAGCCTACGGCTTTTTCTTCTTTTAAATAGTAAGAGACGAAACTCAAACAATCAAGTAGCTAACTAAGTCTAATGTATGGAATGTTTTTTTTTTCGGTGATCGTCTTTTAATGTAAATAAAATATAAATACTGTAATCTTAACTATAGTGAAGTTGCGTATGCAAGTTAGTATAGGGAAGAGTTTGATCTGTATTATAACTTTTTATTCCAATGATCGTCTTTTAATGTAACATATCAGTTACTATGGTAGAGAGATCGTTCTTTACTGTAACTTTACTAGGTTTCAACCATATCTGCAGCCATGATACTGACGAAAATTACATTGTAAGTTATTGTAATTTCTAATGATCGTCCTTTAATATAATTGTTTTGATCTGACTCATTTGTTAGGAACTATGGGTTTTTATATTTCTTAACATTGGACGTGATCGTCTCTTACTAGGTTGCTAGCTACCGCTGCAACCCGGATTTCCTTCAAAATGAGCCATTGAACAACTCTCTACAATGTTGCAGTGCCATGCTATCTGTTGAATTACTAACCAATTCTATAATTAAGTTGCGTATAAAATTTAGTATAGGTAAGAGGTCGTTCTTTATTATAATTCTGCTACTATGGGCTAAGTCTAGTTCTTTCATGTAAAACTAGCAAAACATTTTTAAGCCTGATGAAGATTTAACTAATGTGTCAAAAGTAAGGTTGCAAGTTGATGATTTTGTTTTGGCCTTATTATAATTGGTATGGTGAAATAATAATATGCATATGGCTCTTAAATCATACTTCTTTATGGTTCCATATGGTCTTGTGGCTAGGATAGTTAACTTTCACTTAACAGGCTCGGGTTCGATTCCCGGTGTGGGAAAATTTTTAACTCTATAATCTTCGAACATTTGAACCTTTTATAATTTATAATGATGTATAATATAAATACTGTAATCTTAACTATAGTGAAGTTGCGTATGCAAGTGAGTATAGGGAAGAGTTTGATCTTTATTATCAAATTTAATAAAAATAATTGTTTTAATTACAAAAAGTTTTTAACCCCATTAATTTCCTTCAAAATGAGCCATTGAACAACTCTCTACAATGTTCCAGTGCCATGGTATCTGTTGAATTACTAACCTATACTATAATTAAGTGGCGTATAAAATTTAGCATAGGTAAGAGGTCGTTCTTTATTATAATTATATGGTCTAGAGGTTGGGATAGCTCTCATCCAGTTGGCTTGAGTTAAAATTTTGTGTGGGAAATTTTAACTTATGATGATTTCTTAAGGAACATAATTAAAATTTCTTAATGTAATAAAAATAATTTATTTTAATTACAAGAAGTTTTTAACTCCATTAATTTTCTTTAAAATGAGCCATTGAACAACTCTCTACGATGTTCTAGTGCCAAGCTATCTGTTGAATTACTAACCCATACTATAATTAAGTGACGAATAAAATTTAGTATAGGCAAGAGGTCGTTCTTTATTATAATACTGCTGCAAACCGGATTGCTAGCTACCACTGTAACCCAGATTATCGAGTAAAGCTGGCATGAATCTTGAAAAAACTATGTGAAATTTTGCATGACATTATGTATATCAAAATAACTTAGTTCGTTCATTATTATAACTCTACTATAATTATGTCGCGTATAAAATTTAGTATAGGAAAGAGGTTGTTCTTTTTTATAACTGCGGAAAAGAAAAAAAAAATATGCCGTTTAGGCAGAATGTTGTAGTAGCTGCCACTTTTCTTGATTTTCAAGCCAATATATTTCCCTTGATGTTCAAGCCAAGGTACAAAAAGTTTCCTATACAGGTATTTTGGAAAAGGCGGTTCTAATGGTATACTTTTTGTTCTGATCTGGCTCTTTTTTTTTAGGAGTTATGGGTTTTTATATTTCTTAACATTGGACGTGATCGTCTCTTACTAGGTTGCTAGATACCGCCGCTAACTCAGATTATGAACAGGAAAAAGCCTTCGGCATTTTATTCTTTGGATTAGTAAGAGACGAGTCTCAAAGAATCAGGCAGCTAACTAAGTCCAATGTATGCAATGGTTTGTTCTTATATTGATCGTCTTTTAATATAACTTTACCACAAACTGTTTCATTGCTTCAAAAATCAAATATCTTTGAAAAGACTGCAGTGTGAAAAGACATCAAAAATGCAGTTTTTGGTGGAAAAATTTATTCTCTTTTAGAAATAATTTATTCTAGTTACTATAGATTTTTAACCCAATTAATTTCCTTTAAAATGAGCCATTGAACAACTCTCTACGATGTTCCAGTGCCAAGCTATCTCTGGATACAAAAGAAAAAAAGAAAAAAAATATCCCGTTTAGGCAGAATGTTGTAGTAGCTGCCACTTTTCTTGACTTTCAAGCCAATATATTTCCCTTGCTGTTCAAGCCCAGGAACAGAAAGTTTACTATGCAGGGGTTTCGGACAAGGCGGTTCTGATGGTGTACTTTTGAATTTGATCTGACTCCTTTTTTAGGAACTATGGGTTTTTATATTTCTTAACATTGGACATGATCGTCTCTTACTAGGTTGCTAGCTACCGCTGCAACCCGGACTAGGTTTCAGCCATCTCTACAGCCATGATACTAGTGGAAAAAACATAAACCATATTTATGTTTCAGTTAACATGGGCTAGGTGTCGTTCTTTATTGTATCTTTGGACTTGAGTTCGTTTTTTCACTATAAATACAAACAGGAAAAAGCCTACGGCTTTTTCTTCTTTTAAATAGTAAGAGACGCGAAACTCAAACAATCAAGTAGCTAACTAAGTCCAATGTATGGAATGGTTTGTTATTTCAGTGATCGTCTTTTAATGTAAATCATAGCTCTAATATAAAACTATGACGACATTCAATATTTATCTAGTAGGGTTTCAGACAAGGTAATTCTAATGATGTACTTTTGTTTTGATCTGACTCTATTTTTAGGAGTTTTGTTATATTTCTTAGCATTGGACTGATCGTCTCTTACTAGATTGCTAGCTACGGCTGCAACCCGGATTCACATATATATTATTTATGAGAGGCAACCTGGCCGAGTGGTCCAAGGCACTGGTGTTAGCCACCAGTCTCTTCGGAGGCGTGGGTTCAAATCTTACCGCTGGTATACGATTATGTTTGAAAGACTGCCGTGTGAAAAGACATCGAAAATGCAGTTTTTGGTGGAAAAATTTATTCTCTTTTAGAAATAATTTATTTTAGTTACAAAAGGTTTTTAACCCAATTAATTTCCTTTAAAATGAGCTATTGAACAACCCTCCCCGATGTTCCAGTGCCAAGCTATCTCTGGAAAAAAAGAAAAAAAAAGAAAAAAATATCCCGTTTAGGAAGAATGTTGTAGTAGCTGCCACTTTTCTTGATTTTCAAGCCAATATATTTCCCTTTCTGTTCAAGCCAAGGAACAGAAAGTTTCCTATACAGGGGTTTCGGACAAGGCGGTTCTAATGGTGTACTTTTTGTTTTGATCTGACTCCTTTTTAGGAACTATGGGTTTTTATATTTCTTAAAATTGGACGTGATCGTCTCTTACTAGGTTGCTAGCTACCGCTGCAACCCGGATAGCTACTCCTAGAACCACCGTATATCAGTTAGTATGGGCGAGAGATCGTTCTTTACTGTAAGACTTTAAAATGAGCCATTGAACAACTCTCTACGATGTTCCAGTGCCAAACTATCTCTTGGACGTGATCGTCTCTTACTAGGTTGCTAGCTACCGCTGCAACCCGGATAAAAACTTCAAAAACGCATAAAAAAGTTGTTCATATTCATTTTTGTATATTTTTTTATATTCAATTTTGTTTTATTCATTTTATATTCGTTATTATGAATCTGAAAAACATTTTGGGGGAGGGGGGTTCAAACCAACTAAACCCTTTGGATACGTCCTTGAATGTTAGCTAGCTACCGCTGCAACCCGGATAAAAAATTATTATCATATTTTATATGTAACTTTTATTTTATAAGTCTTCGATAGTCTAATGGTAAGCATGCCCACTTGTTACCTGGGAGAAAGGGGTTCGATTCCCCGTCGGGGAGAACTTTTAATATGTTGAATTAAAAGCACTATCTTTTCAATTTAAAATTTAAAAAAGAAACTTGTTTATTTACATTCTAGCTAAAATAATGAAGATAATATGAATAAAACACAGGGTTCAGTTTCTTTGGACTTGAGTTCGTTTTTTCACTATAAATACAAACAGGAAAAAGCCTACGGCTTTTTCTTCTTTTAAATAGTAAGAGACGCGAAATTCAAACAATCAAGTAGCTAACTAAGTCCAATGTATGGAATGGTTTGTTATTTCAGTGATCGTCTTTTAATGTAAATTCTTTTCAAAATTAAATTAGTTGCTATCGCCTAGAGCTAGTTCTTTACCACATCGTAATAATTTGTTTTATAATAATAATTAATTTTTTTAATTACAAAAGGTTTCTATATACAGCAGTTTTCTTTAAAATGAGCCATTACACAGCTCTTTACTATGACAACGAACCGTTTGATTTAATACTTAAGTTACTATGGGTTAAAGTTCGTTCCTTATTGTAAACTATTTTCTTAGGTGTTAGGAGTTTTTATATTTCTTAGCATTGGACGTGATCGTCTCTCACTAGGTTGCTAGCTACCGCTGCAACCCGGATGTTAAGTGGCATATACAAGTTAGTATAGGCAACAGTTTGTTCCTTATAATACTAACTATTTTTTAATCCTTCGGTTACTATGGGGTAAAAGTCGTTCTTTAATGTAAATTTAGATATTACGTCATGTCACTTATTACGTCATATATGGTTATTAGTAGATAATCGGTAAAATATTCGTTCTTTATTATAATACAGTATCGATCCTTTATGTAACTACCGCTGCAACCCGGATAATTAGTATAGGTTTATTTAGTATAGGAAAGAGCTCGTTCTTTATTATAAAATCTCCGCTGCCTTCTCCCCCCCCCCTCACTCACTCTTTACCTCATAGTTATTGATTTTAATGCCCATTTTGCAAATTTGGAGGTTTTATATTTATGTTTGTTAGTCACCAACTAACTTAATTTTACGTTTTAATTTTACTTTATCCCCTTGTTTTACGAGTTTTCGTTTTTTTTTGTCATTTTTGCTGACTTGACATTGGCCTTCTAATTTTATGAGCTTTTGTGGTTTTTGTTTTTAATATTTTTACGTATTTGACATTGACCCTTTTATAATTTCCTGTTGTTTTTTGATTGTTTTTTTTTTGTTCTTCTTTTTTCGCTTTATTTGACGCTAAATTGCGAATTCGGCCCTTTTGGGCTTGTTATAGCCGTTTTCAGCAATAAATCTCATCTTATCTTATATTTGCTTCGTGATTCGTTGTTTACTATAATCCTTACTGTAAAAAACTTTAGCGATTCTAAACTGAAAAACTAACTCAGTCCAATATATGCAATGTTGAGCTTTTCTAATGATCGTCCTTTGATACAAACTATGGACTAATGTTCGTTCTTTAATGTAAAAATTCGATGATCGAGCCTTTATGTAACCCGGATTAAAAAATTATTATCATATCTTATATGTAACTTTTATTTTATAAGTCATCAATAGTCTAATGGTAAGTATGCCCATTTTTTACTTGGGAGAAGGGGGTTCGATTCCCTGTCGAGAAGAACTTTTAATATGTTGAATTAAAAGCACTATCTTTTCAATTTAAAATTTAAAAAAGAAACTTGTTTATTTACATTCTAGCTAAAATAATGAAGATAATATGAATGAACCACAGTGTTCAGTTTCTTTGGACTTGAGTTCGTTTTTAAACTATAAATACAAACAGGAAAAAGCCTACGGCTTTTTCTTCTTTTAAATAGTAAGAGACGAAACTCAAACAATCAAGTAGCTAACTAAGTCCAATGTATGGAATGGTTTGTTATTTCAGTGATCGTCTTTTAATGTAAAAAAAATATAAATACTGTAATCTTAATTATAGTGAAGTTGCGTATGCAAGTTGGTATAGGGAAGAGTTTGATCTTTATTATATATAGCTACTACTATGACGATATAACCACTCCTCACGCCCATACACGCTCTTTATTGTAATTTAGTAACTATAGATTTTTAACCCAATTAATTTCCTTTAAAATGAGCCATTGAACAACTCTCTACGATGTTCCAGTGCCAAGCTATCTCTGGATACAAAAGAAAAAAAAAAGAAAAAAATATCCCGTTTAGGCAGAATGTTGTAGTAGCTGCCACTTTTCTTGATTTTCAAGCCAATATATTTCCCTTGCTGTTCAAGCCAAGGGACAGAAAGTTTCCTATACAGGGGTTTCGGACAAGGCGGTTCTAATGGTGTACTTTTTGTTTTGATCTGACTCCTCTGTTAGGAACTACGGGTTTTTATATTTCTTAACATTGGACGTGATCGTCTCTTACTAGGTTGCTAGCTACCGCTGCAACCCGGATCTGGAATATGTAATTAATAGGTTGCTAGCTACCGCTGCAACCTAGATATTCTTATTTCTGTTACTATGGGCTAAGGTTCGTTCTTTACTGTAAAAACTAGCAAAACAGTTTTTAAGTCTGATGAAGATTTAACTGATGTGTCAAAAGTAAGGTTGCAATTCGACGATTTTGTTTTGGCCTTATTATAATTGGTATGGTTAAATAATAATATGCATATGGTTCTTAAATCATACTTCTTTATGGTCCCATTTGGTCTAGTGGCCACGATAGTTAACTTTCACTTAGGAGGACCGGGTTCGATTCCCGGTGTGGGAAGATTTTTAACTCTATAATCTTCGAACATTCGAACCTTTTATAATTTATAATGATGTATAATATAAATACTGTAATCTTCACTATAGTGAAGTTGCCTATGCAAGTTAGTATAGGGAAGAGTTCGATCTTTATTATAATATCTCGTTTGGGGAGAATAACGTGGTTAAAGTCAATTTTCTCGATTTTCAAGCCAATATATTTCCCTTGCTGTTCAAGCCAAGGGACAGAAAGTTTCCTATACAGGGGTTTCGGACAAGGCGGTTCTAATGGTGTACTTTTTGTTTTGATCTGACTCCTTTTTTAGGAGCTATGGGTTTTTATATTTCTTAACATTGGACGTGATCGTCTCTTACTAGGTTGCTAGCTACCGCTGCAACCCGGATTTTTTTGTGTGTGTAAGATTTTGTGAGTGTGTAAGTTTTTGTGTGTGTGTAAGTTTTTGTGTGTGTGTGTGTAAGTTTTTGTGTGTGTGTAAGTTTTTGTCTGTGTGTAAGTTTTTTTTTGTGTGTGTAAGTGTTTGTGTGTGCGTAAGTTTTTGTGTGTTTTTAAGTTTTTGTGTGTCTGTAAGCTTTTGTGTGTGTGTGCAAGTTTTTGTGTGTGTGTGTGTAAGTTTTTGTGTGTGTGTGTGTGTGTGTAAGTTTTTGTGTGTATGTAAGTTTTTTTGTGTGTGTAAGATTTTGTGTGTGTGTGTGTGTGTGTGTAAGTTTTGTGTGTGTGTAAGTTTTTATGTGTGTGTGTGTAATTTTTTGTGTGTGTGTGTAACTTTTTGTGTGTGTAAGTTTTTGTGTCTGTGTTTGTAAGTTTTTTTTTGTGTGTAAGTTTTTGTGTGTGTGTGTGCAAGTTTTTGTGTGTGTGTACAAGTTTTTGTGTGTGTGTGTAAGTTCTTGTGTGTGTGTGTGTAAGTTTTTGTGTGTGTGTAAGTTTTTGTGTGTGTGTGTGTAAGTTTTTGTGTGTGTGTAAGTTTTTTGTGTGTGTAAGTTTTTGTGTGTGTGTAAGTTTTAGTGTGTGTGTGTAAGTTTCTGTGTGTGTGTGTGTAAGTTTGTGTGTGTGTGTGTAAGTTTTTGTGTGTGTGTAAGTTTTTGTGTGTGTGTGTGTGTTTGTAAGTTTTTTTGTGTGTGTGTGTGTGTGAGTTTTTGTGTGTATGTTGAATTACTAACCTATATTATGATTAAGTGGCGTATAAAATTTAGTAATGACAAGAGGTCGTTCTTTATTATACACAGGAAAAAGCCTACGGCTTTTTCTTCTTTTAAATAGTAAGAGACGAGTCTCAAATAATCAAGTAGCTAGCTAATTCCAAAGGTATTCAATTTTTGTTATTCCAATGATCGTTTTTTATTGTAAATTACCATGAACTGTTTGATTGCTTCAAAATTCAAATATCTTTGAAAAGACTGCAGTATGAAATACATCAAAAATGCAATTTTTTTGAAAAAATTGATTCTACTTTAAAAAGTATTTTATTTTTAAATACAAAAGGCACTAGATGTAGCAATTTCCTTTAAAATGAGCTATTATACAGCTCCCTATGATTTTCCAGTGCCCAGCTAGCTGAGGAGAAAGAAAAAGCGGAAAGAAAAAAATATCCCGTTTGTGGAGAATAACGTGGTAAAAGTCAATTTTCTTGATTTTCAAGCCAATATATTTTCTGTGTTATTCAAGCCAAAGGGCGGTAAGTTTCCTTTATAGAGGATTCGGACAAGGCGGTTCTAATGGTGTACTTTTTGTTTTGATCTGACTCTTTTTTTAGGAGTTGGGGGGTTTTATATTTCTTGACATTGGAGGTGATCGTCTCTTACTAGGTTGCTAGCTACCGCTGCAACCCGGATCAAGCCAAGGGACAGAAAGTTTCCTATACAGGGGTTTCGGACAAGGCGGTTCTAATGGTGTACTTTTTGTTTTGATCTGACTCCTTTGTTAGGAACTATGGGTTTTTATATTTCTTAACATTGGACGTGATCGTCTCTTACTAGGTTGCTAGCTACCGCTGCAACCCGGATTACAACGCCATACCTAATTTAGTATAGCCAAAAGATCGTTCTTTATTATAATTCCTTTAAAATGAGCCATTACACAGCTCTTTACTATGACAACGAACCGTTTGATTTAATACTTAAGTTACTATGGGTTAAAGTTCGTTCCTTATTGTAAATAGGAGTTTTAGACAAGGTGGTTCTAGTAGTAACGTCTTTTAATGTAAATACCCCTGGAATCACCATATATCAGTTACTAAGGGTGAGAGATCGTTCTTTACTGTAAACTACCAATGCAAACCGGATTTCGTAACATTGGACTGATCGTCTCTTACTAGATTGCTAGCTACCGCTGCAAACCAGATTCTATGCTGTATGATTACAAACAGGAAAAAGCCTACGGCTTTTTCTTCTTTGAAATAGTAAGAGACGCACCTCAAACAATCAAGTAGCTAACTAAGTCCAAATTATGCAATAGTTTGTTATTCCAATGATCGTCTCTTAATGTAATCTTCTTTTAAAGAAGGAAAAGCCAATCGTTTAATATTGATCCCTTACTACAGGTCGATTTGAACCCGCAAACCTCGAATCATGAGGCACACTTTCATCCATTGTGCTGTAGTAAGGTATTCATTGATTTGATTTTTCCACAAATCTGTGTATATACGGATAAATAGATTTTGATAAACGTATTCTAACGGCTATACTAACTTGACTATGCCAGTTAGTATAGCCAAGAGTTATTTTATCATTATAATGACGTCATATACACTATACCTCTTTTTCTTTTCTCTGTTGTACTATGAGATAGACTTCGTTCCTTACTGTAAAAACTGATTACACACAGGAAAAAGCCTACGGCTTTTTCTTCTTTGAAATAGTAAGAGACGAGTCTCAAGTATTCACCTTTTATAATCTATAATGATGTATAATATAAATACTGTATTATGTTAGCATTGGACGTGATCGTCTCTTATTGTGATATTCATGAATGAGACCATTTACAGTTTTGACGTTTCTTATATAGTAATTATGACGTCACTGCATCAAAAATACAGTTTTTATTGGAAAAATTTATTCTCTTTTAGAAATAATTTATTTTAGTTACAAAAGGTTTTTAAACCAATTAATTTCCTTTAAAATGAGCTATTGAACAACCCTCTACGATGTTCCAGTGCCAAGCTATCTCTGGAGACAAAGAAAAAAGAAAAAAATATCTCGTTTGGGGAGAATAACGTGGTAAAAGTCAATTTGCTTGATTTTCAAGCCAATATATTTCCCTTGCTGTTCAAGCCAAGGGACAGAAAGTTTCCTATACAGGGGTTTCGGACAAGGCGATTCTAATGGTGTACTTTTTGTTTTGATCTGACTCCTGCTTTAGGAGCTATGGGTTTTTATATTTCTTAACATTGGACGTGATCGTCTCTTACTAGGTTGCTAGCTACCGCTGCAACCCGGATTATATTTCTTGACATTGGAGGTGATCGTCTCTTACTAGGTTGCTAGCTACCGCTGCAACCCGGATTATTTTATAATTACAAAAGGTGTTTAACCCCATTAATTTTCTTTAAAATGAGCCATTAAACAACTCTCTACGATGTTCCATTGCCAAGCTATCTGTGGAATTACTAACCTATATTATAATTAAGTGGCGTATAAAATTTAGTATAGGCAAAAGGTGGTTCTTTATTATAGATCCTTTATGTAAGTTTCTAGCTACCGCTGCCACCCGGATAATAAACTGATTACAAACAGGAAAAAGCCTAAGGCTTTTTCTTCTTTGAAATAGTAAGAGACGAACCTCAAACAATCAAGTAGCTAACTAATTCCAATGTATGCAATTGTTTGTTATTCCAATGATCGTCTTTTAATGTAATTAGCCACCAGTCTCTTCGGAGGCGTGGGTTCAAATCTTACCGCTGGTATACGATTATGTTTGAAAGACTGCAGTGTGAAAAGACATCAAAAATGCAGTTTTTGGTGGAAAAATTTATTCTCTTTTAAAAATAATTTATTTTAGTTACTATAGATTTTTAACCCAATTAATTTCCTTTAAAATGAGCTATTGAACAACCCTCTACGATGTTCCAGTGCCAAGCTATCTGTGGAAAAGAAAAAGAAAAAAGAAAAAAATATCCCGTTTGTGGAGAATAACGTGGTAAAAGTCTATTTTCTTGATTTTCAAGCCAATATATTTTCTTTGTTATTCAAGCCAAAGGGCGATAAGTTTTCTTTATAGAGGATTCGGACAAGGTGGTTCTAATGGTGTACTTTTTGTTTTGATCTGACTCTTTTTTTAGGAGTTGGGGGGTTTTATATTTCTTAACATTGGAGGTGATCGTCTCTTACTAGGTTGCTAGCTACCGCTGCAACCCGGATTTGTATGGTAGATCATATAAATCGTCTCTTATCATAATCGTATACCAGCGGTAAGATTCGAACCCACGCCTTCGAAGAGACTGGTGGCTAACACCAGCGCCTTGGACCACTCGGCCACGCTGCCTTTCATAACTATATAACATTGGACGTGATCGTCTCTTACTAGGTTGCTAGCTACCGCTGCAACCCGGATCCTTACTGTATCTTCAGAAACAACAGTATAATTTCGTGTTTTCTATTCACGTCATAGCTCTAATATAAAACTATGATGACTGACATTCATTATTGATCTAGTAGGGTTTCAGACAAGGTAGTTCTAATGATGTACTTTTGTTACTATATACTATATATTATATAGGCAAAAGGTCGTTCTTTATTATAATAATTATGACGTCACTGCATCAAAAATACAGTTTTTATTGGAAAAATTTATTCTCTTTTAGAAATAATTTATTTTAGTTACAAAAGGTTTTTAACCCAATTAATTTCCTTTAAAATGAGCTATTGAACAACCCTCTACGATGTTCCAGTGCCAAGCTATCTCTGGAGACAAAAAAAAAAGAAAAAAATATCCCGTTTGGGGAGAATAACGTGGTAAAAGTCAATTTTCTTGATTTTCAAGCCAATATATTTTCTTTGTTATTCAAGCCAAAGGGCGGTAAGTTTCCTTTATGGAGGATTTGGACAAGGCGGTTCTAATGGTGTACTTTTTGTTTTGATCTGACTCTTTTTTTAGGAGCTACGGGTTTTTATATTTCTTAACATTGGAGGTGATCGTCTCTTACTAGGTTGCTAGCTACCGCTGCAACCCGGACTAGCTACCGCTGCAACCCGGATTAGAATTTAGTATAGGCAAGAGGTCGTTCTTTATTATAACTTCCAGGAGACAAAAAGCAAAACTAATTTTAGAATTTTCATGTATTTTTGTTGTTTAAATTAAAAAATTACTATTACTGATTAGGCATCATAAATATTTTTGCAGTTTACATAATAATTTTAGCGATTAAGCCAAAAAAGAAAATTTTGGTTCCAGGAGTTTCGGTTACTATTGAGACAAGTAGCTATTATTACTATAGAGTTCATTACATGGACTGTTTTATTGCTTCAAAATTCAAATATCTTTGAAAAGACTGCAGTATGAAAATACATCAAAAATGCAATTTTTTTGACAAAATTGATTCTACTTTAAAAAGTATTTTATTTTTAAATACAAAAGTGACTAGATGTTGCAATTTCCTTTAAAATGAGCTATTATACAGCTCTCTATGATTTTCCAGTGCCCAGCTAGCTGAGCAGAAAGAAAAAGCGGAAAGAAAAAAATATCCCGTTTGTGGAGAATAGTCTCTTACTAGGTTGCTAGCTACCGCTGCAACCCGGATATAATTACAAACAGGAAAAAGCCTACGGCTTTTTCTTCTTTGAAATAGTAAGAGACGAACCTCAAACAATCAAGTAGCTAACTAATTCCAATGCATGCAATTGTTTTTTATTCCAGTGATAGTCTTTTAATGTAAAACCTATACTATAATTAAGTGGCATATAAAATTTAGTATAGGCAAGAGCTCGTTCTTAATTATAAATGGAAATTAAATAATTTTTATTTATGTTTCAGTTAACATAGGCTAGGTGTCGTTCTTTATTGTATATTCCAATGATCGTCTTTTAGTGTAAAACAATCAAGTAGATAACTAAGTCCAATGTATGGAATGGTTTGTTATTTCAGTGATCGTCTTTTAATGTAATTACATAATAAGTTTAGTGATTCTGGACTGAAAACTAAAATAATTGCAATTATGAGACAATAATATGGAGATATTTACTTTACGGGTTACAAACCAAAAAAAGCTTGGTTCCAGGATACAATAATAAATTTGAACTGAGATGAAAAAAAAATTTCTTCCAGGAGACAAAAAGCAAAACTAATTTTAGAATTTTCATGTATTTTTGTTGTTTAAATTAAAAAATTACTATTACTGATTAGGCATCATAAATATTTTTGCAGTTTACATAATAATTTTAGCGATTAAGCCAAAAAAGAAAATTTTGGTTCCAGGAGTTTCGGTTACTATTGAGACAAGTAGCTATTATTACTATAGAGTTCATTACATGGACTGTTTTATTGCTTCAAAATTCAAATATCTTTGAAAAGACTGCAGTATGAAAATACATCAAAAATGGAATTTTTTTGACAAAATTGATTCTACTTTAAAAAGTATTTTATTTTTAAATACAAAAGTGACTAGATGTTGCAATTTCCTTTAAAATGAGCTATTATACAGCTCTCTATGATTTTCCAGTGCCCAGCTAGCTGAGCAGAAAAAAAAAGCGGAAAGAAAAAAATATCCCGTTTGTGGAGAATAACGTGGTAAAAGTCAATTTTCTTGATTTTCAAGCCAATATATTTTCTTTGTTATTCAAGCCAAAGGGCGGTAAGTTTCCTTTATAGAGGATTCGGACAAGGCGGTTCTAATGGTGTACTTTTTGTTTTGATCTGACTCTTTTTTTAGGAGTTGGGGGGTTTTATATTTCTTGACATTGGAGGTGATCGTCTCTTACTAGGTTGCTAGCTACCGCTGCAACCCGGATCATTTTCTTAAATCCTGGATCACAAGACATCTTAGTAGCAATCCTTACGCGTGCTCGAGCTTTATTGCGTTCGGTGGCATTTTTATCTCTTTTAAATAAACTTTTCTGATATTTCAGGATGTTAGCTTTATTTTTTGTGTAGTAAAGTTTTCTATTAGTAGAAATTTGGATTGTTCTATTTTGATATTGTTTTTGGTTATTCTTTCTTTTTTTCCACTCGCGTGAGACCATATTTTTTCAAGGTTTAAAATTATTAAGCACACAAAATCCCGTGTCGAGTATCTAAAACCTAGCATAAAACAAAACTAATTTTAAAATTTTCAGGTATTTATCTTGTTTGAATTACAAAATTAGTATTATTGGTTAGACACCATAAATATTTTTGCAGTTTACATAATAAGTTTAGTGATTCTGGACTGAAAACTAAAATAATTGCAATTATGAGACAATAATATGGAATGTACTTTACGAGTTACAAACCAAAAAAAGTTTGGTTCCAGGATACAATAATAAATTTGAACTGAGATGAAAAAAAAATTTCTTCCAGGAGACAAAAAGCAAAACTAATTTTAGAATTTTCATGTATTTTTGTTGTTTAAATTAAAAAATTACTATTACTGATTAGGCATCATAAATATTTTTGCAGTTTACATAATAATTTTAGCGATTAAGCCAAAAAAGAAAATTTTGGTTCCAGGAGTTTCGGTTACTATTGAGACAAGTAGCTATTATTACTATAGAGTTCATTACATGGACTGTTTTATTGCTTCAAAATTCAAATATCTTTGAAAAGACTGCAGTATGAAAATACATCAAAAATGCAATTTTTTTGACAAAATTGATTCTACTTTAAAAAGTATTTTATTTTTAAATACAAAAGTGACTAGATGTTGCAATTTCCTTTAAAATGAGCTATTATACAGCTCTCTATGATTTTCCAGTGCCCAGCTAGCTGAGCAGAAAGAAAAAGCGGAAAGAAAAAAATATCCCGTTTGTGGAGAATAACGTGGTAAAAGTCAATTTTCTTGATTTTCAAGCCAATATATTTTCTTTGTTATTCAAGCCAAAGGGCGGTAAGTTTCCTTTATAGAGGATTCGGACAAGGCGGTTCTAATGGTGTACTTTTTGTTTTGATCTGACTCTGTTTTTAGGAGTTGGGGGGTTTTATATTTCTTGACATTGGAGGTGATCGTCTCTTACTAGGTTGCTAGCTACCGCTGCAACCCGGATTACAACTAACCGCAGTCAGAAGTAATAGCAGTCGCCAGTAGTGGTGGTTGTGGTCCTAAATGGTCAAACACACAAGCAGCCACAGTCAAATATAGTTGCAGTCGCAGTTGCAAATATTCGTAGTCACAAGTAGTTTCAGTGGCAATAACAAGTAGGCGCAGTCACAAGCAGTCCCAGCCGCAAGTAGTCACAACGCAGTCGCCAGAAATACCAGGCACTCGCAGTGATAAGTAGTTGCAGTTGCAGGGGCAAGAAGTTGCAGTTGCAGTCACAGTTGCAAGTAGTCACAGCGGCAGTCGTAAGTAGTCGCAGTGAGTAGAAAGGCCCTAATGACTCCGAGGGGGGCACCATGTATGGGCATAGAGTCCCTAGGGAGATGGTTTTTGTCAGTGAGAATGAAAAAACAGGATTTTTCTCACATGAAAAAACAGGATTTTTCTCACTTTTATGGATGTTTCTTGGATGGTTATGAGTGTTAGTCAATTTATTTGTTGTTTTTCATGGATGTCAACAGCAATTTATGTCTGTTTTATGGTTTTTGTCACTGAGAATGAAAAAACAGGATTTTTATCACTTTGATGGATGTTTCTTGGACGGTTATGAGTTTTAGTCAATTTATTTGTTGTTTTCTTGGATGTCAACAGCAATTTATGTCTGTTTTATGGTTTTTGTCACTGAGAATGAAAAAAAAGGATTTTCCTCACTTTGATGTATTTTCAAGGAGAATTGTCCCCGGGCGAAGTTTATTAATGTCTTTGGTGTTCGTCCAGGAAAATTGTTTCCGGGCGAAGTTTATTAATGTCTTTGGAGTTCGTCCAGGAGAATTGTTTCCGGGTGAAGTTTATTAATGTCTGACGGATGAAATTCCTAGGAATTTCAAATGTGACAGCGCAGTGATGCCAAAACAAAAGGAACACATAGAAATTACGTTTAGGGATTATTTGGGGTGAAATAGTTTTGAGACATTTTAGGGAATTATTTAAGCGAAACCGTTTGAGGCATTTTAGAAGATGTGAGGTCCCCTACCACAGCCCCAAAGGGCCCTCCTACCCCAACCCCAAAGGACCCTCCTATCCCAACCCCGAAGAGCCCCCCCCCCACCCAACTTTTTTGCCCCCCAATTTTTTTTAATACTTTTTTATTTGCGCATTTGAGACACAGAAGTGCCCCATCCCCCCAACCTTTTGGTTCCCCTCGAATATATTTTTTCAGAGCAAGTTCTTTTCATAATGTCCCTCCTAAACCCATTTTACAAGTTGAAGCATCCATCCTTTTCACCCACAACTTTACTTTACAGCTTTTTGGATACCTCAAAACCAAGCAATACTTTTCAAAAGGCATTTCAGAGCAAGTTCCTTTCTTAATGTTCCCTCCTAAACCCATTCTACAACTTGAAGCATCCGTCCTTTTCACTGGGTTGGTGTTTGCAAGTCCAAGTATTTGTCTTTGTTGGTTTGTATATCTAAAGTGCATATCTTTCTCTGTTTGCATGTCCTATTCTATTTGTTTGCATGTCTGGGTTGGTGTTTTCAAGTCCAAGTATTTGTCTTTGTTGGTTTGTATATCTAAAGTGCCTGTCTTTCTCTGAATGTTTCACTTAATATGGGCTAGATGTCGTTCTTTACTATATGTTCTTTTATATAGTTTAGGAATATGTCTTGCTTCTTTTCATAAAGTGAAATTGTTACTCAAACATTCTAAATATTTTTTTCAGTTTATAGAATTTTTCAGGTATTTTTCTCGTACCTTTTGCATTGTCTTAATATAAACACTATAATCTTAATTATAGTTAAGCTCTCTATAGAAGTTAGTATAGGGAAGGGTTCGTTCTTTATTATAATGGGCTAGGTGTCGTGCTTTATTTTAATTTTAGTTACAAAAGGTTTTTAATCCAATTAATTTCCTTCAAAATGAGCCATTGAACATCTCTCTACGATGTTCCAGTGCCAAGCTATATAAACGTAATTGACAAACACCATTTATGACGAGCTATAACGGTCATTCATGTAATTCTTTACCAATATAGTTTCCTTTATAAGTTCCCAATGGCAGTATAGTTTCCTATAGAAGTTTCCTATACCAGTATATTCTCCTTTATTTGATACATATACCAGTATAGTTTCCTTTATAAGTTTCCAATGCCAGTATAGTTTCCTTTAAAAGTTTTCTATACCAGTATAGTTTCCTTTATAAGTTTCCTATACCAGTATAGTTTCATTTATATGTTTCCTATACCAGTGTAGTTTCCTATATAAATTTCCTATACCAGTATAGTTTTCTATATAAGTTTCCTATACCTGTATAGTTTCCTATTTGAGTTTCCTACGTAAGTATTCTTTCCTATATAAGTTTCTTATACCTTACACCTATACCGTAATTTGATTCCCGGTATGGAAAATTTTTACCTATGATAACTTCTTAAGAAAACTTAGTAAAATTAAGTTATACCATACTATCTTATCTAAAGGTAAATATGTGTTGCATCATCCTCTATATAATTATTCCTTTTAAAATTTCAGTTACCATGGGCTACAGTTCGTTCTTTAATGTAATTACTATCGCCAAGAGTTATTTCTTTACCATATCGTAACAATTTGTTTTTTAATAATTATTAATTTAGTTAATTACAAAAGGTTTCTACATACAGCAGTTTCCTTTAAAATGAGCCATTACACAGCTCTTTATTATGACCACAAACTGTTTGATTTCATGCTTAAGTCACTATGGGTTCAGTTCGTTCCTTATTGTAACTGAATAACTCTCTACGATGTTCCAGTGCCAAGCTATCTTTGGAAAAGAAAGAAGAAAGAAAAAATATGCCGTTTAGGCAGAATGTTGTAGTAGCCGCCACTTTTCTTGATTTTCAAGCCAATGTGTTTCCCTTGCTGTTCAAGCCAAATGACAGAAAGTTTCCTATACAGGGGTTTCGGACAAGGTGGTTCTAATGGCGTACTTTTGTTTTGATCTGACTTGTTTTTAGGAGTTATGGGTTTTTATATTTCTTAACATTGGAAGTGATCGTCTCTTACTAGGTTACTAGCTACCGCTGCAACCCAGATTTTGATCTGACTTTATTTATAGGAGTGCTGGGTTTTATATTTCTTAGCATTGGGCGTGATAGTCTCTTACTAGGTTGCTAGCTACTGCTGCAACGCGGATTCACATATATACTTATAAGAGGCAGCGTGGCCGAGTGGTCCAAGGCGCTGGTGTCAGTCACCAGTCTTTTCAGAGGCGCCGGTTCAAATCCTACCGCTGGTATACGATTATGACGTCATTGATCAATCTTTAATATGAAATATGCAGTTTTTCGTAAAAAACTGATTCTATTTTAAAAATAATTTGTTTTAATTACAAAAGGCTTTTAACCATATTAATTTCCTTTAAAATGAGCCATTGAAGAACTCTACGATGTTACAGTGCCAAGCTATCTATGGAATTACTAACCTATAGTATAATTAAGTGGTGTATGAAATTTAGTGTACTCAAGAGGTCGTTCTTTATCATAAAAATATAAATACTGTAATCTTAACTATAGTGAAGTTGCGTATGCAAGTTAGTATAGGGAAGAGTTCGATCTTTATTATAATGGTCGGTTGAATACCTTTGCTTTTCTCTTTTCAAGATACTATCTCTGTTGTCTGTGTAGTACTGTTTTTTTAAGTTGCGTGCAGCTTGCTTTGATCTAACCATTATGTAATTCACGAATGAGACCATTTACATCTTTGTCGTTCTTAAGTAGTAAATATGACATCACGGCGTTATGATTTTATTTCATGACGTCTAGGTGCAATGATATTATTTCATGATGTTTTCAGAAACCACAACATAATGTCGTGTTTTTCTATTCACGTCATAGCTCTAATATAAAACTATGACGACATTCATTATTTATCTAGTAGGGTTTCAGACAAGGTAGTTCTAATGATGTACTTTTGTCTTGATCTTACTCTATTTTTAGGAGTTCTGGGTTTTTATATTTCTTAGCATTGGACTGATCTTCTCTTACTAGGTTGCTAGCTACTGCTGCAACCAAAATTATGAGAGGCAGCCTGACCGAGTAGTCCAAGGCACTGGTGTTAGCCACCAGTCTCTTCGGAGGCGTGGGTTCAAATCTTACCGCTGGTATACGATTATGTTTGAAAGACTGCTGTGTGAAAAAACATCAAAAATGCAGTTTTGATGGAAAAATTTATTCTGTTTTAGAAATAATTTATTTTAGTTACTGTAGATTTTTAACCTAATTGATTTCCTTTAAAATGAGCTATTGAAAACCCTCTACGATGTTCCAGTGCCAAGCTATCTGTGGAAAAGTAAGAAAAAAGAAAAAAAATATCCCGTTTAGGCAGAATGTTGTAGTATCTGCCACTTTTCTTTTTTTTCAAGCCAATATATTTCCCTTGCTGTTCAAGCCAAGGGACAGAAAGTTCCTATACAGGGGTTTTGGACAAGGCGGTGCTAATGGTGTACTTTTTGTTTTGATCTGACTCCTTTGTTAGGAACTATGGTTTTTTATATTTCTTAACATTGGACGTAATCGTCTCTTACTAGGTTGCTAGCTATCGCTGCAATCCGGATTTAAATTCTGTCTTTTAAAGTATCGGTTACTATTGAGGCGAGTCGCTCTTACGATACATTTCGTTACCACGAACTTTTTGAAATACCACTAACTCTTTTATTTATGTATTATATTGTTAATTTTACAACTTTAATTAATGACGTCATAGTCTAATTGGCTAGCAGGATCGGCCAATAACCGACAGGTTGGTGTAACCCTGATAACAAACAGGAAAATATTACAAACAGGAAAAAGCCTACGGCTTTTTCTTCTTTGAAATAGTAAGAGACGAACCTCATATAGTAACCTCAAATAGTCAAGAACCTCAAATAGTAAAACGATCAAGTAGCCAACTAATTCCAATGCATGCAATTAATTTTCATTCCAATGATCGTCTTTTAATGTAATATCTAAAACCTAGCATAAAACAAAACTAATTTTCAAATTTTCAGGTATTTATCTTGTTTGAATTACAAAATTAGTATTATTGGTTAGACACCATAAATATTTTTGCAGTTTAAATAATAAGTTTAGTGATTCTGGACTGAAAACTTAAATAATTGCAATTATGAGACAATAATATGGAGATATGTACTTTACGGGTTACAGGATACAATAATAAATTTGAACTGAGATGAAAAAAAAATTTCTTCCAGGAGACAAAAAGCAAAACTAATTTTAGAATTTTCATGTATTTTTGTTGTTTAAATTAAAAAATTACTATTACTGATTAGGCATCATAAATATTTTTGCAGTTTACATAATAATTTTAGCGATTAAGCCAAAAAAGAAAATTTTGGTTCCAGGAGTTTCGGTTACTATTGAGACAAGTAGCTATTATTACTATAGAGTTCATTACATGGACTGTTTTATTGCTTCAAAATTCAAATATCTTTGAAAAGACTGCAGTATGAAAATACATAAAAAATGCAATTTTTTTGACAAAATTGATTCTACTTTAAAAAGTATTTTATTTTTAAATACAAAAGTGACTAGATGTTGCAATTTCCTTTAAAATGAGCTATTATACAGCTCTCTATGATTTTCCAGTGCCCAGCTAGCTGAGCAGAAAGAAAAAGCGGAAAGAAAAAAATATCCCGTTTGTGGAGAATAACGTGGTAAAAGTAAATTTTCTTGATTTTCAAGCCAATATATTTTCTTTGTTATTCAAGCCAAAGGGAGGTAAGTTTCCTTTATAGAGGATTCGGACAAGGCGGTTCTAATGGTGTACTTTTTGTTTTGATCTGACTCTTTTTTTAGGAGTTGGGGGGTTTTATATTTCTTGACATTGGAGGTGATCGTCTCTTACTAGGTTGCTAGCTACCGCTGCAACCCGGATTAGTAGAAATTTGGATTGTTCTATTTTGATATTGTTTTTGGTTATTCTTTCTTTTTTTCCACTCGCGTGAGACCATATTTTTTCAAGATTTAAAATTATTAAGCACACAAAATCCCGTGTCGAGTATCTAAAACCTAGCATAAAACAAAACTAATTTTAAAATTTTCAGGTATTTATCTTGTTTGAATTACAAAATTAGTATTATTGGTTAGACACCATAAATATTTTTGCAGTTTAAATAATAAGTTTAGTGATTCTGGACTGAAAACTAAAATAATTGCAATTATGAGACAATAATATGGAGATATGTACTTTACGGGTTACAGGATACAATAATAAATTTGAACTGAGATGAAAAAAAAATTTCTTCCAGGAGACAAAAAGCAAAACTAATTTTAGAATTTTCATGTATTTTTGTTGTTTAAATTAAAAAATTACTATTACTGATTAGGCATCATAAATATTTTTGCAGTTTACATAATAATTTTAGCGATTAAGCCAAAAAAGAAAATTTTGGTTCCAGGAGTTTCGGTTACTATTGAGACAAGTAGCTATTATTACTATAGAGTTCATTACATGGACTGTTTTATTGCTTCAAAATTCAAATATCTTTGAAAAGACTGCAGTATGAAAATACATCAAAAATGCAATTTTTTTGACAAAATTGATTCTACTTTAAAAAGTATTTTATTTTTAAATACAAAAGTGACTAGATGTTGCAATTTCCTTTAAAATGAGCTATTATACAGCTCTCTATGATTTTCCAGTGCCCAGCTAGCTGAGCAGAAAGAAAAAGCGGAAAGAAAAAAATATCCCGTTTGTGGAGAATAACGTGGTAAAAGTCAATTTTCTTGATTTTCAAGCCAATATATTTTCTTTGTTATTCAAGCCAAAGGGAGGTAAGTTTCCTTTATAGAGGATTCGGACAAGGCGGTTCTAATGGTGTACTTTTTGTTTTGATCTGACTCTTTTTTTAGGAGTTGGGGGGTTTTATATTTCTTGACATTGGAGGTGATCGTCTCTTACTAGGTTGCTAGCTACCGCTGCAACCCGGATATGGACTAAGGTTCGTTCTTTCATGTAAAACTAGCAAAACATTTTTTAAGCCTGATGAAGATTTAACTAATGTGTCAAAAGTAAGGTTGCAAGTCGACGATTTTGTTTTGGCCTTATTATAATTGGTATGGTGAAATAATAATACGCATATGGCTTTTAAATCATACTTCCTTGTGGTTCAATATGGTCAAGTGGCTAGGATAGTTAACTTTCACTTAACAGGCTCGGGTTCAATTCTCGGGGTGGGAAAATTTTTAACTCTATAATCTTCGAACATTTGAACCTTTTATAATTTATAATGATGCATAATATAAATACTGTAATCTTAACTATAGTGAAGTTGCGTATGCAAGTTAGTATAGGGAAGAGTTCGATTTTATTATAAAATTAAAAACAGGAAAAAGCCTATGACTTTTTTTTCTTTGGAATAGCAAGAGATGATCCTCAAAGAATCAGGCAGCTAACTAAGTTGATAATTTTTTCTTTAGTATAAACTTCATTAATCAGATATTTTAATATATCCTACATGGTATAACGGTTGGGATAGCTGGTTCTCACTCAGTTGCCTGGAGTTCGATTCTCGGTATAGGAAATTTTTACTTGTGATGATTTCTTAAGGAATATAATCAAAATAATCATGTATATAATGATTCATTTTATTACTTCAGTTACTATAAACCACAGTTCGTTCCTTAATGTAAAACCTAACAAAAAATAAAACTAATTTAAAATTTTCAAAGCGTTTTTCTAGCTTTACTTAAATATTGAAACTATTGCTCAGACCCCACAAGTATTTTGCAGTTTACATAATAACTTTAGTGATCCTGAACTGAAAACTAAAATGAAAAAACGATTTTTGTTATGGAAATTCACATTAAATCACGCGTCAGGTAGTTAGAACCTAACAAAAAATTAAACTAATTTTAAAATTTCCAGGTATTTTTCTAGTTTTACTTAAAAACTTAAATTATTGCTCATATACCATAAATATTTTTGCATTTTACATAATAACTTTTGCAATCCTGAACTGAGATAAACTGGTTTGTCTGTTATTAGCCAGAGTCGAATTGTGCTTGGACTGGTTTATGAAGCAAATTGTGTGCTTTTTGTCAACCTTCGGCTTCTATAGAAACTCTAGTAGAATTTAATAACTTTTTTCTTGTTTTCTCATCTGTCTAAAAAAAATTATTCCCTTTGTATCTTTTCAACATGTTATTTTAAACAGTATTCTTTTCAATATGATTTCTCCGACACAAATCATCACTCGTGCCTCTGGATCGATGCAGACTTGATATCATTCAGGCGATAACCCTCATTTCTGTATTTGATGTTTCTCCGGATTGATGCAGACTTGATAGTATTTTGACAATACTGTTCATTATCTCTGTATTTGATGTTTCTGCGGATGGATCCAGAATTGAAATTTGAAGTGACCGTCTCTTACTAGGTTGCTAGCTGCCGCTGCAACCAGGATTACTCCAATGATCATTTTTTAATGAATCTTTATTACAATTTTTTACTATAACAACCAGGATGACGTCAGTTACAACTTGGGTTTCTTTTTATGCTATATCATTACAAACAGGAAAAAGCCTATTGCTTTTTCTTCTTTGAAATAGTAAGAGACGATCTTCAAGCAATCAAGTTGCTATCTAAGTCCAATGTATTCAGTGGTATGTTATTCCAATGATCGTATTTTAATGTAATTTTCTGGATTTTCAAGCCCATATATTTCCCTTGCTGTTGAAGCCAAGGGACTGAAAGTTTCCTATACAGGGATTTCGGACAAGGCGGTTCTAATGGTGTACATTTTGCTTTGATCTGACTCCTTTTTTAGGAACTATGAGTTTTTATATTTCTTAACCTTGGACGTGATCGTCTCTTACTAGGTTGCTAGCTACCGCTGCAACCCGGATTATCTTTAATTACAGAAGGAACTAGATATAGCAAGTTTTACTATTGAGACGAGTCGCTCTTAATATACAACATATAGTTCATTATCACGAACTTTTTGCTTTGATGTATCTATTGGTACCAAAATTTCGTTCTTTAGAGTTTCGGTTACTATTGAGACAATCAAAATTTTGTTCTTTACAGTGTCGGTTACAATTGAGACAAGTAGCTATTATTACTATAGATTTCATTACCATGAACTGTTTGATTGCTTCAAAATTCAAATATCTTTGAAAAGACTGCAGCATGAAAATACATCAAAAATGCATTTTTTTTGACAAAATTGATTCTACTTTAAAAAGTATTTTATTTTTAATTACAAAAGTGACTAGATGTTGCAATTTCCTTGAAAATGAGCTATTATACAGCTCTCTATGATTTTCCAGTGCCTAGCTAGTTGAGGAGGAAAAAAAAGCGGAAAGAAAAAAATATCTCGTTTGTGGAGAATAACGTGGTTAAAGTAATTTTTTTTTATTTTCAAGCCAATATATTTTCTTTGTTATTCAAGCCAAAGGGTAGTAAGTTTCCTTTATAGGGGTTTCGGACAAGGCGGTTCTAATGGTGTACTTTTTGTTTTGATCTGACTCCTTTGTTAGGAACTATGGGTTTTTATATTTCTTAACATTGGACGTGATCGTCTCTTACTAGGTTGCTAGCTACCGCTGCAATCCGGATTAACTAATTCCAATGTATGCAATTGTTAGTTATTCCAATGATCGTCTTTTAATGTAATTACTGATTAGGCATCATAAATATTTTTGCAGTTTACATAATAATTTTAGCGATTAAGCCAAAAAAGAAAATTTTGGTTCCAGGAGTTTCGGTTACTATTGAGACAAGTAGCTATTATTACTATAGAGTTCATTACATGGACTGTTTTATTGCTTCAAAATTCAAATATCTTTGAAAAGACTGCAGTATGAAAATACATCAAAAATGCAATTTTTTTGACAAAATTGATTCTACTTTAAAAAGTATTTTATTTTAAATACAAAAGTGACTAGATGTTGCAATTTCCTTTAAAATGAGCTATTATACAGCTCTCTATGATTTTCCAGTGCCCAGCTAGCTGAGCAGAAAGAAAAAGCGGAAAGAAAAAAATATCCCGTTTGTGGAGAATAACGTGGTAAAAGTCAATTTTCTTGATTTTCAAGCCAATATATTTTCTTTGTTATTCAAGCCAAAGGGAGGTAAGTTTCCTTTATAGAGGATTCGGACAAGGCGGTTCTAATGGTGTACTTTTTGTTTTGATCTGACTCTTTTTTTAGGAGTTGGGGGGTTTTATATTTCTTGACATTGGAGGTGATCGTCTCTTACTAGGTTGCTAGCTACCGCTGCAACCCGGATGCTTCAAAATTCAAATATCTTTGAAAAGACTGCAGTATGAAAATACATCAAAAATGCAATTTTTTTGACAAAATTGATTCTACTTTAAAAAGTATTTTATTTTTAAATACAAAAGTGACTAGATGTTGCAATTTCCTTTAAAATGAGCTATTATACAGCTCTCTATGATTTTCCAGTGCCCAGCTAGCTGAGCAGAAAGAAAAAGCGGAAAGAAAAAAATATCCCGTTTGTGGAGAATAACGTGGTAAAAGTCAATTTTCTTGATTTTCAAGCCAATATATTTTCTTTGTTATTCAAGCCAAAGGGAGGTAAGTTTCCTTTATAGAGGATTCGGACAAGGCGGTTCTAATGGTGTACTTTTTGTTTTGATCTGACTCTTTTTTTAGGAGTTGGGGGGTTTTATATTTCTTGACATTGGAGGTGATCGTCTCTTACTAGGTTGCTAGCTACCGCTGCAACCCGGATTCTATTAGTAGAAATTTGGATTGTTCTATTTTGATATTGTTTTTGGTTATTCTTTCTTTTTTTCCACTCGCGTGAGACCATATTTTTTCAAGATTTAAAATTATTAAGCACACAAAATCCCGTGTCGAGTATCTAAAACCTAGCATAAAACAAAACTAATTTTAAAATTTTCAGGTATTTATCTTGTTTGAATTACAAAATTAGTATTATTGGTTAGACACCATAAATATTTTTGCAGTTTAAATAATAAGTTTAGTGATTCTGGACTGAAAACTAAAATAATTGCAATTATGAGACAATAATATGGAGATATGTACTTTACGGGTTACAGGATACAATAATAAATTTGAACTGAGATGAAAAAAAAATTTCTTCCAGGAGACAAAAAGCAAAACTAATTTTAGAATTTTCATGTATTTTTGTTGTTTAAATTAAAAAATTACTATTACTGATTAGGCATCATAAATATTTTTGCAGTTTACATAATAATTTTAGCGATTAAGCCAAAAAAGAAAATTTTGGTTCCAGGAGTTTCGGTTACTATTGAGACAAGTAGCTATTATTACTATAGAGTTCATTACATGGACTGTTTTATTGCTTCAAAATTCAAATATCTTTGAAAAGACTGCAGTATGAAAATACATCAAAAATGCAATTTTTTTGACAAAATTGATTCTACTTTAAAAAGTATTTTATTTTTAAATACAAAAGTGACTAGATGTTGCAATTTCCTTTAAAATGAGCTATTATACAGCTCTCTATGATTTTCCAGTGCCCAGCTAGCTGAGCAGAAAGAAAAAGCGGAAAGAAAAAAATATCCCGTTTGTGGAGAATAACGTGGTAAAAGTCAATTTTCTTGATTTTCAAGCCAATATATTTTCTTTGTTATTCAAGCCAAAGGGAGGTAAGTTTCCTTTATAGAGGATTCGGACAAGACGGTTCTAATGGTGTATTTTTTGTTTTGATCTGACTCTTTTTTTAGGAGTTGGGGGGTTTTATATTTCTTGACATTGGAGGTGATCGTCTCTTACTAGGTTGCTAGCTACCGCTGCAACCCGGATTATACAGCTCTCTATGATTTTCCAGTGCCCAGCTAGCTGAGCAGAAAGAAAAAGCGGAAAGAAAAAAATATCCCGTTTGTGGAGAATAACGTGGTAAAAGTCAATTTTCTTGATTTTCAAGCCAATATATTTTCTTTGTTATTCAAGCCAAAGGGAGGTAAGTTTCCTTTATAGAGGATTCGGACAAGACGGTTCTAATGGTGTATTTTTTGTTTTGATCTGACTCTTTTTTAGGAGTTGGGGGGTTTTATATTTCTTGACATTGGAGGTGATCGTCTCTTACTAGGTTGCTAGCTACCGCTGCAACCCGGATTTATGGTGAACTATATCGGTCCCTTATGTAAGTTGCTAGCTACCGCTGCAACCCGGATAATAAACTGATTACAAACAGGAAAAAGCCTACGGCTTTTTCTTCTTTTAAATAGTAAGATACGAACCTCAAACAATCAAGTAGCTAACTAATTCCAATGTATGCAATTGTTTGTTATTTCAACGATCGTCTTTTAATGTAAAATTACATAATCCATATTTATGTTTCAGTTAACATGGGCTAGGTGTCCTTCTTTATTGTAATTTTTAGGAGTTTTGTTATATTTCTTAGCATGGGACTGATCGTCTCTTACTAGGTTGCTAGCTACTGCTGCAACCCAAATTCACATATATATTTATTTATGAGAGGCAGCCTGGCCGAGTGGTCCAAGACACTGGTGTTAGCCACCAGTCTCTTCGGAGGAGTGGGTTCAAATCTTACCGCTGGTATACGATTATGTTGAAAGACTGCAGTGTGAAAAGACATCAAAAATGCAGTTTTTGGTGGAAAAATTTATTCTCTTTTAGAAATAATTTATTTTAGTTACAAAAGGTTTTTAACCCAATTAATTTCCTTTAAAATGAGCTATTGAACAACCCTCTACGATGTTCCAGTGCCAAGCTATCTGTGGAAAAGAAAAAGAAAAAAGAAAAAAGAAAAAAATATCCCGTTTGGGGAGAATAACGTGGTTAAAGTCAATTTTCTTGATTTTCATGCCAATATATTTCCCTTGCTGTTCAAGCCAAGGGACAGAAAGTTTCCTATATAGGGGTTTCGGACAAGGCGGTTCTAATGGTGTACTTTTTGTTTTGATCTGACTCCTCTGTTAGGAACTATGGGTTTATATATTTCTTAACATTGGACTTGATCGTCTCTTACTAAGTTGCTAGCTACCGCTGCAACCCGGATAAATTTTAAATTTGAAAAGAAACTTGTTTAGTTACCCCCTAGCTAAAATATTCGAGATTATATGAATGAACCACAGGGTTCAGTTCCTTTGGACTTGAGCCCATTCTTTACTAAACATCTTTATATAAAATATTTAAGTTACTATTGGCTAGATTCTGTTCTTTATTATAAATTTTTCTAATTGATTACAAACAGGAAAAAGCCTACGGCTTTTTCTTCTTTGAAATAGTAAGAGACTAGCCTTAAGCAATCAAATAGCTAACTAAATCAAATGTATGTAATAGGTTTTTATTCCAATGGTCGTCTTTTAATGGAAAATTTTAATATATTGGCCTTAAATATAACTGTACTAGCCTACACTATAGTTAGGTGGCCTATAAAATTTAGTAGAGGCAAGAGGTCGTTCTTTATTATAATATTGATATACTTTTGTTACTATATACTACATATTACCTATACTATAGTTAAGTGGCCTATAAAATTTAGTATAGGCAAAGGGTCGTTCTTTATTATAATCTATGCAAGTTAGTATAGGGAAGAGTTCGATCTTTATTATATTTATTATAAAACAGGAAAAAGCCTACGGCTTTTTCTTCTTTTAAATAGTAAGAGACGAAACTCAAACAATCAAGTAGCTAACTAAGTCCAATGTATGGAATGGTTTGTTATTTCAGTGATCGTCTTTTAATGTAAATTATTAGTACACAATAGGTTTTAGATATTACGTCATGTCACTTATTACGTCATATATGGTTATTAGTAGATAATCGGTAAAATATTCGTTCTTTATTATAAAATTTTTAACTCTATAATCTTCGAACATTTGAACCTTTTATAATCTATAATGATGTATAATATAAATACTGTATTATGTTAGCATTGGACGTGATCGTCTCTTATTGTGATAAAAAACTCTCTACGATGTTCCAGTGCCAAGCTATCTGTGGAATTACTAACCTATACTATAATTAAGTGGTGTATAAAATATAGGCAAGAGGTCGTTCTTTATTATAAAAAATCGTAATTTAGTTTGTTATTCAAAATTTTACGTGTATTCACCTGAAGGGACCTTACAAGGCAATTAACTTGGAATTTCTTGGGCAGTCCTCTAGGCATATTTTATACTAATGAAAAATATTGTCTGAGTACAACACCTGACATACAATCCTTAACGTCATAAATTTCCAAATGAATTGGTTTGCCTTTTTTTAGGACGTAACTTGCTCTCTGAAGAGTTTCTTAAACGTATTCGAAATTTGAACTCGTGTTTTGCTCTAGCTCCATTCAACGTAATCGATGATCGAACCATAAATAGTCGGAATATATTTAGCTTTAAAGTAGCTGGACAAATTTACCACAAAATAAATTTATCGGCACATCCGCCACAATCTACTGAAAGTGAAATTGAGCCACCTTCATATGGCCAGATGTACTTTTTAGACCCCAATGAAGCTGTTGAGGAACGCCTCGCACGTCCTTTAAATTATGGGATCTCTCATAATCTAATGGGAGAGAGATCGTTCTTTACTGTAAAATATGAATGAACCACAGGGTTCAGTTTCTTTGGGCTTGAGTTCGTTTTTTAACTGTAAATACAAACAGGAAAAAGCCTACGGCTTTTTCTTCCTTTAAATAGTAAGAGACGAAACTCAAACAATCAAGTAGCTAAATCCAATGTATGGAATGGTTTGCTATTTCAGTGATCGTCTTTTAATGTATTTAGTTCCTATGAGCTAGCGTTCGTTCTTTATTTCTTAATGTAATAAAAATAATTTGTTTTAATTAAAAAAGGTTTTTAACCCCATTAATTTCCTTTAAAATGAACCATTGAACAACTCTCTACGATCTTCTAGTGCCAAGCTGTCTGTTGAATTAATAACCTATACTATAATTAGGTGGCATATAAAATTTAGTATAGGCAAGAGGTCGTTCTTTATTATTATTGTATGCAAGTTAGTATAGGGAAGAGTTCGATCTTTATTATAATTTTTAGTACTGATTTTTTAACTTGTGTGTAGCTTGCTTTGATCTAACCATTATGTATTCATGAATGAGACCATTTACAGTTTTGACGTTTCTTATATAGTAATTATGACGTCACTGCATTAAAAATACAGTTTTTATTGGAAAAATTTATTCTCTTTTAGAAATAATTTATTTTAGTTACTATAGATTTTTAACCCAATTAATTTCCTTTAAAATGAGCTATTGAACAACCCTCTACGATGTTCCAGTGCCAAGCTATCTCTGGATACAAAAAAGAAAAAAAAGAAAAAAAATATCTCGTTTGGGGAGAATAACGTGGTTAAAGTCAATTTTCTCGATTTTCAAGCCAATATATTTCCCTTGCTGTTCAAGCCAAGGGACAGAAAGTTTCCTATACAGGGGTTTCGGACAAGGCGGTTCTAATGGTGTACTTTTTGTTTTGATCTGACTCCTGCTTTAGGAGCTATGGGTTTTTATATTTCTTAACATTGGACGTGATCGTCTCTTACTAGGTTGCTAGCTACCGCTGCAACCCGGATTTTTTTGTGTGTGTAAGTTTTTGTGTGTGCGTAAGTTTTTGTGTGTGTGTAAGTTTTTGTGTGTGTGTGTAAGTTTTTGTGTGTGTGTAAGTTTTGTCTGTGTGTAAGTTTTTTTTTGTGTGTGTAAGTTTTTGTGTGTGCGTAAGTTTTTGTGTGTTTTTAAGTTTTTGTGTGTCTGTAAGCTTTTGTGTGTGTGTGCAAGTTTTTGTGTGTGTGTGTGTAAGTTTTTGTGTGTGTGTGTGTGTGTAAGTTTTTGTGTGTATGTAAGTTTTTTTGTGTGTGTAAGATTTTGTGTGTGTGTAAGTTTGTGTGTGTGTGTGTGTGTGTAAGTTTTTGTGTGTGTGTAAGTTTTTATGTGTGTGTGTGTAATTTTTTGTGTGTGTGTGTAACTTTTTGTGTGTGTAAGTTTTTGTGTCTGTGTTTGTAAGTTTTTTTTTGTGTGTAAGTTTTTGTGTGTGTGTGCAAGTTTTTGTGTGTGTGTACAAGTTTTTGTGTGTGTGTGTAAGTTCTTGTGTGTGTGTGTGTAAGTTTTTGTGTGTGTGTAAGTTTTTGTGTGTGTGTGTGTAAGTTTTTGTGTGTGTGTAAGTTTTTTGTGTGTGTAAGTTTTTGTGTGTGTGTAAGTTTTAGTGTGTGTGTGTAAGTTTCTGTGTGTGTGTGTGTAAGTTTGTGTGTGTGTGTGTAAGTTTTTGTGTGTGTGTAAGTTTTTGTGTGTGTGTGTGTGTTTGTAAGTTTTTTTTGTGTGTGTGTGTGTGAGTTTTTGTGTGTATGTTGAATTACTAACCTATATTATGATTGAGTGGCGTATAAAATTTAGTAATGACAAGAGGTCGTTCTTTATTATACACAGGAAAAAGCCTACGGCTTTTTCTTCTTTTAAATAGTAAGAGACGAGTCTCAAATAATCAAGTAGCTAGCTAATTCCAAAGGTATTCAATTTTTGTTATTCCAATGATCGTTTTTTATTGTAAATTACCATGAACTGTTTGATTGCTTCAAAATTCAAATATCTTTGAAAAGACTGCAGTATGAAATACATCAAAAATGCAATTTTTTTGAAAAAATTGATTCTACTTTAAAAAGTATTTTATTTTTAAATACAAAAGGCACTAGATGTAGCAATTTCCTTTAAAATGAGCTATTATACAGCTCCCTATGATTTTCCAGTGCCCAGCTAGCTGAGGAGAAAGAAAAAGCGGAAAGAAAAAAAATATCCCGTTTGTGGAGAATAACGTGGTAAAAGTCAATTTTCTTGATTTTCAAGCCAATATATTTTCTGTGTTATTCAAGCCAAAGGGCGGTAAGTTTCCTTTATAGAGGATTCGGACAAGGCGGTTCTAATGGTGTACTTTTTGTTTTGATCTGACTCTTTTTTTAGGAGTTGGGGGGTTTTATATTTCTTGACATTGGAGGTGATCGTCTCTTACTAGGTTGCTAGCTACCGCTGCAACCCGGATATTTTAGTACTGATTTTTTAACTTGCGTGTAGCTTGCTTTGATCTAACCATTATGTATTCATGAATGAGACCATTTACAGTTTTGACGTTTCTTATATAGTAATTATGACGTCACTGCATCAAAAATACAGTTTTTATTGGAAAAATTTATTCTCTTTTAGAAATAATTTATTTTAGTTACAAAAGGTTTTTAACCCAATTAATTTCCTTTAAAATGAGCTATTGAACAACCCTCTACGATGTTCCAGTGCCAAGCTATCTCTGGAGACAAAGAAAAAAGAAAAAAATATCCCGTTTGGGGAGAATAACGTGGTAAAAGTCTATTTTCTTGATTTTCAAGCCAATATATTTTCTTTGTTATTCAAGCCAAAGGGCGGTAAGTTTCCTTTATGGAGGATTTGGACAAGGCGGTTCTAATGGTGTACTTTTTGTTTTGATCTGACTCTTTTTTTAGGAGCTACGGGTTTTTATATTTCTTAACATTGGAGGTGATCGTCTCTTACTAGGTTGCTAGCTACCGCTGCAACCCGGATAAGGACTACAGATCGTTCTTTAATGTAACATTACAAACAGGAAAAAGCCTACGGCTTTTTCTTCTTTGAAATAGTAAGAGACGAACTAAGTCCAAAAGAAGAGTGAGTCCAATGTATAGAGTGGTATGTTATTCCAATGATCGTCTTTTAATGTAATATGGAAGTTAGTATAGGGAAAAGTTCGATCTTTATTATATTTCTTTGTTATTCAAGCCAAAGGGCGGTAAGTTTCCTTTATAGAGGATTCGGATAAGGCGGTTTTAATGGTGTACTTTTTGTTTTGATCTGACTCTTTTTTTAGGAGTTGGGGGGTTTTGTATTTTTTAACATTGGACGTGATTGTCTCTTACTAGGTTGCTAGCTACCGCTGCAACTCGGATTCTCGATACCCCTGATCCGTAAGATACCTCTGTTTTGCTCTGTCATATTTCATTTTCTTAAATCCTGGATCACAAGACATGTTAGTAGCAATCCTTACGCGTGCTCGAGCTTTATTGCGTTCGGTGGCATTTTTATCTCTTTTAAATAAACTTTTCTGATATTTCAGGATGTTAGCTTTATTTTTTATGTAGTAAAGTTTTTTATTAGTAGAAATTTGGATTGCTCTATTTTGATATTTTTTTTGGTTATTCTTTCTTTTTTTCCTTTCAAGTGAGACCATATTTTTTCAAGGTTTAAAATTATTAAGTACACAATACCCCGTGTCGAGTATCTAAAACCTAGCATAAAAAAACTAATTTTTAAATTTTCAGGTATTTATCTTGTTTGAATTACAAAATTAGTATTATTGGTTAGACACCATAAATATTTTTGCAGTTTACATAATAAGTTTAGCGATTCTGGACTGAAAACTAAAATAATTGCAATTATAAGACAATAATATGGAGATACGTACTTTACGGGTTACAAACCAAAAAAAGTTTGGTTCCAGGATACAATAATAACTTTGAACTGAGATGAAAAAAATTTTTCTTCCAGGAGACAAAAAGTAAAACTAATTATAAAATTTTCATGTATTTTTGTTGTTTAAATTAAGAACTTACTATTACTGACTAGGCATCATAAATATTTTTGCAGTTTACATAATAATTTTAGCGATTAAGCCAAAAAAGAAAATTTTGGTTCCAGGAGTTTTGGTTACTATTGAGACAAGTAGCTATTATTACTATAGAGTTCATTACCATGAACTGTTTGATTGCTTCAAAATTCAAATATCTTTGAAAAGACTGCAGTATGAAAATACATCAAAAATGCAATTTTTTTGACAAAATTGATTCTACTTTAAAAAGTATTTTATTTTTAATTACAAAAGGCACTAGATGTTGCAATTTCCTTTAAAATGAGCTATTATACAGCTCTCTATGATTTTCCAGTGCCCAGCTAGCTGAGGAGAAAAATCAAGCGGAAAGAAAAAAAATATCCCGTTTGTGGAGAATAACGTGGTAAAAGTCAATTTTCTTGATTTTCAAGCCAATATATTTTCTTTGTTATTCAAGCCAAAGGGCGGTAAGTTTCCTTTATAGAGGATTCGGATAAGGCGGTTCTAATGGTGTACTTTTTCTTTTGATCTGACTCTTTTTTTAGGAGTTGGGGGGTTTTATTTTTTTTAACATTGGACGTGATCGTCTCTTACTAGGTTGCTAGCTACCGCTGCAACCCGGATTCTCGATACCCCTGATCCGTAAGATACCTCTGTTTTGCTCTGTCATATTTCATTTTCTTAAATCCTGGATCACAAGACATGTTAGTAGCAATCCTTACGCGTGCTCGAGCTTTATTGCGTTCGGTGGCATTTTTATCTCTTTTAAATAAACTTTTCTGATATTTCAGGATGTTAGCTTTATTTTTTATGTAGTAAAGTTTTTTATTAGTAGAAATTTGGATTGCTCTATTTTGATATTTTTTTTGGTTATTCTTTCTTTTTTTCCTTTCAAGTGAGACCATATTTTTTCAAGGTTTAAAATTATTAAGTACACAATACCCCGTGTCGAGTATCTAAAACCTAGCATAAAAAAACTAATTTTTAAATTTTCAGGTATTTATCTTGTTTGAATTAAAAAATTAGCATTATTGGTTAGACACCATAAATATTTTTGCAGTTTACATAATAAGTTTAGCGATTCTGGACTGAAAACTAAAATAATTGCAATTATAAGACAATAATATGGAGATACGCACTTTACGGGTTACAAACCAAAAAAAGTTTGGTTCCAGGATACAATAATAACTTTGAACTGAGATGAAAAAATTTTTCTTCCAGGAGACAAAAAGTAAAACTAATTATAAAATTTTCATGTATTTTTGTTGTTTAAATTAAGAACTTACTATTACTGATTAGGCATCATAAATATTTTTGCAGTTTACATAATAATTTTAGCGATTAAGCCAAAAAAGAAAATTTTGGTTCCAGGAGTTTCGGTTACTATTGAGACAAGTAGCTATTATTACTATAGAGTTCATTACCATGAACTGTTTGATTGCTTAAAAAAGAGACTGCAGTATGAAAATACATCAAAAATGCGATTTTTTTGACAAAATTGATTCTACTTTAAAAAGTATTTTATTTTTAATTACAAAAGGCACTAGATGTTGCAATTGCCTTTAAAATGAGCTATTATACAGCTCTCTATGATTTTCCAGTGCCCAGCTAGCTGAGAAGGAAAAAAAAGCGGAAAGAAAAAAAATATCCCGTTTGTGGAGAATAACGTGGTAAAAGTCAATTTTCTTGATTTTCAAGCCAATATATTTTCTTTGTTATTCAAGCCAAAGGGCGGTAAGTTTCCTTTATAGAGGATTCGGACAAGGCGGTTCTAATGGTGTACTTTTTGTTTTGATCTGACTCTTTTTTTAGGAGTTGGGGGGTTTTATATTTCTTAACATTGGAGGTGATCGTCTCTTACTAGGTTGCTAGCTACCGCTGCAACCCGGATAATATATACTATATGGTCTAGAGGTTGGGATAGCTCTCACCCAGTATTCTTGAGTTCAATTTCTATATGGGAAATTTTTACTTATGATGATTTCTTAAGGAACATAATTAAAATTTCTTAATGTAATAAAAATAATTTGTTTTAATTACAAAATGTTTTTAACCCCATTAATTTCCTGTAAAATGAGTCATTGAACAACTCTCTACGATGTTCCAGTGCCATGCTATCTGTTGAATGACTGACCTATACTATAATTAAGTGGCGTATAAAATTTAGTATAGGCAAGAGGTCGTTCTTTATTATAGGACCGGCCACTGTGGAACAGTTTACAGATGTAATGGGAAATCTTATACATCACTGTGAATATATGGAGGCATAATTGTCCTTTACTTAGTTTCAGCTTAAATTCGATGATCGAGCCTTTATGTAATATAATATAAATACTGTAATCTTAACTATAGTGAAGTTGCGTATGCAAGTTAGTATAGGGAAGAGTTCGATCTTTATTATAATTCTTCTTTGGAATAGTAAGAGACGATCCTCAAATAATCAGACAGACAACTAGGTTTATGATTTGTTCTTTAACATAAACTTCATTAATCGGATATTTTAATATATCCTATATTGTCTAGAGGTTGGGATAGCTCTCACCCAGTTGGCTTGAGTTCAATTTCCGTATGGGAAATTTTTACTTATGATGATTTCTTAAGGAATATAATTAAAATTTCTTAATGTAATAAAAAATTATTTGTTTTAATTACAAAAGGTTTTTAACCCCATTAATTTCCTTTAAAATGAGCCATTTAACAACTCTCTACGATCTTCCAGTGCCTAGCTATCTGTTGACTTACAAACCTATACTATAATTAAGTGGCGTATAAAATTTAGTATAGGCAAGAGGTCGTTCTATATTATAAGATTATTGTAAAAATATCATTACAAACAGGAAAAAGCCTACGGCTTTTTCTTCTTTGAAATAGTAAGAGACGAACCACAAGTAACTACCTCTGGAACCACCATATATCAGTTACTATGCATGAGCGATCGTTCTTTACTGTAAAATATACGAATTTTCAAAGAAGTACGCCTCCGTATATTCACTGTGTTGTCGAACATTTTCCATTGCATCTGTAAACTGTTCCGCAGTTGCCAATCCATACCTTGGAAGCTTTTCATTAAACTGACAACATTTCTTTTGGATATTACTATGAAGCTTTGCCAAGGAATTTCTAGCCGACTTTTCAACAGCATCTGCTCTTTCAAAGAGAATTTTAATCTGTAATTTTGAATACTTTTCGTGATCCTGGTAAAACATGCGTAAAATGTTTCTCAATTTACGAAGATCAGCCTGCATTTTTGCCATCTTCTTATATTTCTGAATGTAATTTTTCCCTTTGTCCTTATGCGTTCTTCGGTACAACCCCGCAGAGAATTTAATTTTTTCATTATAGCTTTTGTCACCCCAGTATCTACCCATTATTCTGGTAGCAACTTTTTTCTTATGTTTGTTTCGGTAATCTTCATCATTATCATACCGTTCCCTGCTCTTTTGTCTAGCCTGCTCAATTGTTGCTTCTCTATAAAGTTTATCATTGTGATAACGCTCCTTGATCTTTTGTTTAGCCTGCTCAATTCTTGCTTCTCTGTAATGTTCATCATTACCATACCGTTCCTTGATCTTTTGTTTGGCTGTCTGAATTTTTGCATGTCTATAATCTTCATCATTGTGATAACACATCTTGCTGTTTTGTTTGATTACTTCTCGATACGCCTGGTCGGTTGAATACCTTTGTTTTGCTCTCTCAATTATTACTTGTCGATACACCTGGTCGGTTGAATACCTTTGCTTTTTTCTTTTCAAGTTACTATCTCTGTTGTTTGTGTAGTACTCTTTCTTCAACTTGCGTATAGCCTGCTTTGATCTAACCATTATTCTAATCAAGAATGAGAGAATTTTCAGTTTTTTCTTTCCTTATATACTAATTATGACGTCACTCTATTCACGTCATAGCTCTAATATAAAACTATGATGACGTTCATTATTTATCTAGTAGGGTTTCAGACAAGGTATTTCTAATGATGTACTTTTGTTTTGATCTGACTCTATTTTTAGGAGTTTTGGGTTTTTATATTTCTTAGCATTGGACTGATCGTCTATTACTAGGTTGCTAGCTACTGCTGCAACCCAAATTCACATATATATTTATTTATGAGAGGCAGCCTGGCAGAGTGGTCCAAGGCACTGGTGTTAGCCACCAGTCTCTTCAGAGGCGTGGGTTCAATTCTTACCGCTGGTATACGATTATGTTTGAAAGACTGCAGTCTGAAAAGACATCAAAATGCAGTTTTTGGTGGAAAAATCCCGTTTAGTATACTGGAAACAAAGAAAAGAGAAAAAAAATACCCCGTTTAGGCAGAATGTTGTAGTAGCTGCCACTTTTCTTGATTTTTTAGTACTGATTTTTTAACTTGTGTGTAGCTTGCTTTGATCTAACCATTATGTATTCATGAATGAGACCATTTACAGTTTTGACGTTTCTTATATAGTAATTATGACGTCACTGCATCAAAAATACAGTTTTTATTGGAAAAATTTATTCTCTTTTAGAAATAATTTATTTTAGTTACTATAGATTTTTAACCCAATTAATTTCCTTTAAAATGAGCTATTGAACAACCCTCTACGATGTTCCAGTGCCAAGCTATCTCTGGATACAAAAAAGAAAAAAAAAAGAAAAAAATATCTCGTTTGGGGAGAATAACGTGGTTAAAGTCAATTTTCTCGATTTTCAAGCCAATATATTTCCCTTGCTGTTCAAGCCAAGGGACAGAAAGTTTCCTATACAGGGGTTTCGGACAAGGCGGTTCTAATGGTGTACTTTTTGTTTTGATCTGACTCCTGCTTTAGGAGCTATGGGTTTTTATATTTCTTAACATTGGACGTGATCGTCTCTTACTAGGTTGCTAGCTACCGCTGCAACCCGGATTATGTATTCATGAATGAGACCATTTACAGTTTTGACGTTTCTTATATAGTAATTATGACGTCACTGCATCAAAAATACAGTTTTTATTGGAAAAATTTATTCTCTTTTAGAAATAATTTATTTTAGTTACTATAGATTTTTAACCCAATTAATTTCCTTTAAAATGAGCTATTGAACAACCCTCTACGATGTTCCAGTGCCAAGCTATCTCTGGATACAAAAGAAAAAAAAGAAAAAAATATCCCGTTTGGGGAGAATAACGTGGTTAAAGTCAATTTTCTTGATTTTCAAGCCAATATATTTCCCTTGCTGTTCAAGCCAAGGGACAGAAAGTTTCCTATACAGGGGTTTCGGACAAGGCGGTTCTAATGGTGTACTTTTTGTTTTGATCTGACTCCTTTTTTAGGAGCTATGGGTTTTTATATTTCTTAACATTGGACGTGATCGTCTCTTACTAGGTTGCTAGCTACCGCTGCAACCCGGACTAACCTATACTATAATTAAGTGGCTTATAAAATTTAGTATAGGCAAGAGGTCGTTCTTTATTATAAAATAATTTATTTTAGTTACAAAAGGTTTTTAACCCAATTAATTTCCTTTAAAATGAGCTATTGAACAACCCTCTACGATGTTCCAGTGCCAAGCTATCTCTGGAAACAAAGAAAAAAAAAAGAAAAAAATATCCCGTTTAGGAAGAATGTTGTAGTAGCTGCCACTTTTCTTGATTTTCAAGCCAATATATTTCCCTTTCTGTTCAAGCCAAGGGACAGAAAGTTTACTATGCAGGGGTTTCGGACAAGGCGGTTCTAATGGTGTACTTTTTGTTTTGATCTGACTCTTTTTTTAGGAGTTTTGGGTTTTTATATTTCTTAGCATTGGACTGATCGTCTCTTACTAGGTTGCTAGCTACCGCTGCAACCCGGATATACTATAATTAAGTGGCGTATAAAATTTATTATAGGCAAGGTGTCGTTCTTTATTATAACACAAAAAAAAACTTCAAATTCTCTATTCAATCCAAATTTAGAATAACCCTAAAATTAGCTTTATTCTTTAGCTACATTTATTCACTAAAATTTGTAAAGTAAAAAAGTGTAAAGTGTACAGTTCCAAATCCTTCACTTAAATCTGCTTAAATCTTATTAAGCACCTCTTCCCAAAACAACATCTTTTCAGCCTACTATCTACTACCTTACCAAATAGTTTTGCTAAGTTATCTCCTAAATGGATTCCAAAGGGCCCAGAGGGCTGTTAACTGGGTAAAAAAACTAAATAGTAATGATTCGCGCGTTACTGAAATAGGTTTCTCTTTAGAATTTGGTTTCTCTCCTCTCTTAGTTTCATTTATTACTGAAATAGGCAAGATTTCAATATTAGTTGCATAATACTCTTCAATTCTTTCCATGCGTCTTTTGTCTCTGGAAGTGACAAAATTGATTGAGATACCTGTGCGTCCAAACCTACCCACCCGGCCAATCCTATGGAGGTAGTTCTCTACGTTGAATGGCAAATCGTAATTGATGACAAACTTTAGTTGCTGGATATCAATGCCACGACCTAAAGTATCAGTTGATATCAGCACTCGTGATTTTCCCGACAGGAAATCTTCCAAGACTTCTCTTCGTTTATCCTGGCACTGGTCACTATGAATTTTAGAAACTGTAAATCCGTCTTCCCGAAGCCGCGTAGCTAAATCTATTACTCTCGCTTTTGTATTTACAAAAATTATAGACTGACCAAGGGATAATGTATCGTACAAGTCTTCGACAACATCAACTTTTTCCTCTTCATGTTCAACTTCAACATAATACTGCTTTATCCCCCGTAATGTCAGCTCCTCGTTGCTTTTTTTAATATAAACTGTTAGACCCTTTCGCAATATCTTATCAGCAATGTCAAACATTTTCTTTGGCATGGTTGTTGATGACAGTACTACTTGAATGTTTCCGTCCAAGACCCCAAATATTTCTCGAACCGTGTCAGCAAAATTGGTTAAAAGCATTTCATCAGCTTCGTCCATGACAATAAGCTTTACATCCTTTGTATTCAAAATTGGTTTTTCGTCCTTCCTTTGACAATCGCTATAGGGGGTGTAACTCTCCCTTTAACGTAAAGGATTCTCCCTTTTAGGCTTAATAAGGGCAAGAATTCGACCAGGAGTTCCAACAGCAACTTGTACCCCTAAATTTTGAAAGTGTTCTTTAATATCACAACATTCACAACATTCAATTTTCTCATACTGGCTTAAACTTGTAATAACTTTACAAATTTGATGGGCCAGTTCATGTGTTGTAGCAAGAATGATGGCTTGACATGCTTTTCTGCTCGGATCTACAATTTGAAGTGTGGCGATCCCGTAGGATGCAGTTTTTCCAGTCCCAGACTCTGCTTGAAAAACAACATCCTTTCCTTCTATGCACGGCATAATCACTTTCTGTTGAACCTCCGTTGGTGATTCAAAGCCATAATTGTAAATGCCACGCAACAGGTTTTTCCTCAAATTCATGTCCTCCCAACTTTTTAAACATGAAACGTCATCAGAAACTATCTCGCTTGCCACTGACGGCATCTCACTATGACGGTTGTTATCTTTAACACTATAGTAACTATCACTCATCTTAAACATTTATGACCTTCAAATAGCACTCTTCAAGCTAGTTAAGTTTTCCAGATACATTAGAATTACTTCACATAATTGGCTCTAATTTTTTGTACGGCTAGATTTTTGGCTTCAGACAAAATTGCTACTATTTAAAGAGAAAGTAAATAGTTTTGCATCTTTTAAATTTGGTCTATTTATTTGTTCTTACACTTAAGAGGAAACACTATCTGTACAGCAAAAATTGTGTTTTAGCTACGTCATATTCATAACATTGAAAAAACTTGATTGAATCTACACAAGAACATTTTTAAAGAAAATTTCAAATGATATCACTGACATTCAGCCTAATGTTTATTTGGTGGAGGTGGAATCTTTTGACATTTCCATATTTCTTATTTTCTTATCAAAATTACAACATAGAAAAAGAGTTGTCAAGAGTTGAATTTTGACAAACATACTGCTGCAAACCAGATAACTGCTCCACACACCCATAAATACCTTTCAGTAAGTATTATAGGTTAGAGTTCGTTCTTTATTGTAATTTTGTTTTGATCTGACTCCTTTGTTAGGAACTATGGGTTTTTATATTTCTTAACATTGGACGTGATCGTCTCTTACTAGGTTGCTAGCTATCGCTGCAACCCGGAAAAAAAACACATTGTGCCCACATCGTTCTTTACTCAGGCAGTGCTAGCGCGCTGCCTATGATAATAAACTGATTACACACAGGAAAAAGCCTACGGCTTTTTCTTCTTTTAAATAGTAAGAGACGAGTCTCAAATAATCAAGTAGCTAGCTAATTCCAAAGGTATGCAATTTTTGTTATTCCAATGATCGTTCTTTATTGTAACTAGGTTTCAGCCATCTCTACAGCCATGATACTATTGGAAATTACATAATCCCTATTTATGTTTTAGTTAACATGGGCAAGGTGTCGTTCTTTATTGTATATACATTAAGGAAAATTCATCATCTATATAATGATTTCTTATAATACTTCATTAGCTATGGACGAAAGTTCGTTCTTTAATGTACTATTGAACAACCCTCTACGATGTTCCAGTGCCAAGCTATCTCTGGATACAAAGAAAAGAGAAAAAAATATCCCGTTTGGGGAGAATAACGTGGTTAAAGTCAATTTTCTTGATTTTCAAGCCAATATATTTCCCTTGCTGTTCAAGCCAAGGAACAGAAAGTATCCTATAAAGGGGTTTCGGACAAGGCGGTTCTAATGGTGTACTTTTTGTTTTGATCTGACTTCTTTTTTAGGAGCTATGGGTTTTTATATTTCTTAACATTGGACGTGATCGTCTCTTACTAGGTTGCTAGCTACCGCTGCAACCCGGAAAGATTCGGCGCTACAACCTAGCGGACCCAAATCTAGCTGTTGAGACACTTATTAGCCGGCAAAAAACAAAACCAGCAATTCTAAAGCACGAGTGGGCAAGTTTGATTGTTTAATTTTCCCTCTTGTTTCCCTTTTTATTTTATTTTTTTTATTTTTTTTCCCTTTCAAAAGTTTTTGTCTGTTGCTATTTTCGAAGAAGTTGTTGTTTCTGTTGTAATCTTTGAGAATGTTATCTTTCAGTTTCCACTTTTCGTACTATTTTGTATACTATTTAAGAAGTTGTTGCTTTTGTTGTTATTATTTTTTTTCTTTAGTATATTATCGTTTTGTTTCCTCTTTTCGCATTTTTGTATACTCTGTCATTGTTCATTTATTGTATACGACGGGTTTTCAATATATATTATTAATATATTATTATTTCTAATTGATTCCAAACAGGAAAAAGCCTACGGCTTTTTCTTCTTTGAAATGGTAAGAGACGAACCTCAAACAATCAAGTAGCTAACTAAATCAAATATATGTAATGGTTTTTTATTCCAATGATCATCTTATAATGGAAAATTTTAATATATTGATTTTAAATATAACTGTACTAGCCTAAACTATAGTTAAGTGGCCTATAAAATTTAGTATAGGCAAGAGGATGTTCTTCATTATAATTTTGATGAAAAATTTTAATATATTGACCTTAAAGATTACTGTAATAGCCTATACTCTATAGTTAAGTGGCCTATAAAATTTAGTATAGGCAAGAGGTCGTTCTTTTTTCTATTCAGGAGTTATGGGTTACTTTAGTTTTTACTATGGGGCTTGATCGTCTTTTACGAGGTTGCTAGCTACCGCTGCAACCCGGATTCTTAACATTGGACGTGATCGTCGCTTACTAGGTTGCTAGCTACCGCTGCAACCTGGATAATATTTATCACAAACCATTCAGTTAGTATAGGCTAAAGTTCGTTCTTTATTATAACTATACTATAGTTCAGTGGCGTATAAAATTTAGTATAGGCATGAGGTCGTTCTTTATTATAACATTGTTATCACACATCTTGCTGTTTTGTTTTGCTCTCTCAAATTTTACTTCTCTATACGCCTGGTCGGTTGAATACCTTTGCTTTTCTCTTTTCAAGATACTATCTCTGTTGTCTGTGTAGTACGGTTTTTTTAACTTGCGTGTAGCTTGCTTTGATCTAACCATTATGTAATTAACGAATGAGACCATTTACATCTTTGTCGTTCTTAAGTAGTAAAATGACATCAGTATATTTTTACATATTTTCAGTTCAGAATCGCTAAAGTTATTGTGTAAACTGCAAAAATGTTTATGGTGTTCTCCTAGAGTTACTCCTAAAGTGCGTATCTCTATAACGTTGTGCTATATTTCCGTAGAAAAGAAATTCTTTTTTTTTGTTTTAGTTTTCAGTTCAGAATAGCTAAAGTTACTGTGTAAACTGCAAAAATGTTTATTGTGCCTGAGCATTAATTTAAAAATTTTCAATTCAAACTAGAAAAATACCTAAAAATTCAGAATTGGTTTTTTTTGTTTGGTTTTTACTACTCGTCATGTGATTTTATGGGTAGAACTTTAAATGTAAGAAAAGATCCGGGTTGCAGCAATAGCTAGCAACCCCTTCAGTTTGTATGAGTATGGGTTTGTGTAAGCTGCAACCCGGACTACAATTAATTATTATTTCAATTCCTGTGAGCTAGTGTTCGTTCTTTATTATAACCGCTGCAACCCGTATTTCTACCGCTGCAACCCGTATTATGTAATTAATAGGTTGCTAGCTACTGCTGCAACCTAGATATTCGTATTTCTGTTACTATGAGCTAAGGTTCGTTCTTCACTGTAAAATCGCTGCAAACCGGATACGACGACTCCTTCGATACGAAGTGCCTGACTGAATAAGAAAAAAACACATTGTGCCCGCATCGTTCTTTACTCAGGCAGTGCTAGCGCGCTGTCTATGATAATAAACTGATTACACACAGGGAAAAGCTTACGGCTTTTTCTTCTTTGAAATAGTAAGAGACGAGTCTCAAGCAATCAAGTAGCTAGCTAATTCCAATGTATGCAATTGTTTGTTATTCCAATGATCGTTTTTTATTGTAACTAGGTTTCAGCCATCTCTATAGCTATGATACTGCTGGAAATTATATAATCCCTATTTATGTTTTAGTTAACATGGGCAAGGTGTCGTTCTTTATTGTAATGATATTATTTCATGACGTCTTCAGAAACCACAACATAATATCGTGTTTTTCTATTCACTTCATAGCTCTAATATAAAACTATGACGACATTCATTATTTATCTAGTAAGTTTTCAGACAAGGTAGTTCTAATGATATACTTTTGTTTTGATCTGACTCTATTTTTAGGAGTTTTGGGTTTTTATATTTCTTAGCATTGGACTGATCGTCTCTTGCTAGGTTGCTAGCTACTGCTGCAACCCAGATTCACATATATATTATTTATGAGAGGCAGCCTGGCCGAGTGGTCCAAGGCACTGGTGTTAGCCACCAGTCTCTTCGGAGGCGTGGGTTCAAATCTTACCGCTGGTATAATGTTTGAAATAGTGCAGTGTGAAAAGACATCGAAAATGCAGTTTTTGGTGGAAAAATTTATTCTGTTTTAGAAATAATTTATTTTAGTTACTTTAGATTTTTAACCCAATTAATTTCCTTTAAAATGAGCCATTGAACAACTCTCTACGATGTTCCAGTGCCAAGCTATCTGTGGAAAAGAAAGAAAAGAGAAAAAAAAGAAAAAAAAATATCCCGTTTAGGCAGAATGTTGTAATAGCTGCCACTTTTCTTGATTTTCAAGCCAATATATTTCCCTTGCTGTTTCAAGCCAAGGGACAGAAAGTTTCCTAAACAGGGGTTTTGGACAAGGCGGTTCTAATGGTGTACTTTTGAATTTGATCTGACTCCTTTGTTAGGAACTATGGGGTTTTATATTTCTTAACATTGGACGTGATCGTCTCTTACTAGCTTGCTAGCTACCGCTGCAACCCGGAAAAATGAGCCATTGAACAACTCTCTACGATGTTCCAGTGCCAAGCTATCTGTTGAATTACTATCCTATACTATAATTAAGTGGTGTATAAAATTTAGTATAGGCAAGAGGTCGTTCTTTATTATACTATTTTTAGGAGTTTTGTTATATTTCTTAGCATTGGACTGATCGTCTCTTACTAGGTTGCTAGCTACTGCTGCAACCCAAATTCACATATATATTTATTTATGAGAGGCAGCCTGGCCGAGTGGTCCAAGGCACTGGTGTTAGCCACCAGTCTCTTCGGAGGCGTGGGTTCAAATCTTACCGCTGGTATGCGATTATGTTTGAAAAACTGCAGTGTGAACAGACATCGAAAATGCAGTTTTTGGTGGAAAAATTTATTCTCTTTTAGAAATAATTTATTTTAGTTACTATAGATTTTTAACCCAATTAATTTCCTTTAAAATGAGCTATTGAACAACTATCTACGATGTTCCAGTGCCAAGCTATCTCTGGAAACAAAGAAAAGAGAAAAAAATATCCCGTTTAGGCAGAATGTTGTAGTAGCTGCCACTTTTCTTGATTTTTTAGTACTGATTTTTTAACTTGCGTGTAGCTTGCTTTGATCTAACCATTATGTATTCATGAATGAGACCATTTACAGTTTTGACGTTTCTTATATAGTAATTATGACGTCACTGCATCAAAAATACAGTTTTTATTGGAAAAATTTATTCTCTTTTAGAAATAATTTATTTTAGTTACTATAGATTTTTAACCCAATTAATTTCCTTTAGGATGAGCTATTGAACAACCCTCTACGATGTTCCAGTGCCAAGCTATCTCTGGATGCAAAGAAAAGAGAAAAAATATCCTGTTTGGGGAGAATAACGTGGTTAAAGTCAATTTTCTTGATTTTCAAGCCAATACATTTCCCTTGCTGTTCAAGCCAAGGGACAGAAAGTTTCCTATAAAGGGGTTTCGGACAAGGTGGTTCTAATGGTGTACTTTTTGTTTTGATCTGACTCCTTTTTTAGGAGCTATGGGTTTTTATATTTCTTAAAATTGGACGTGATCGTCTCTTACTAGGTTGCTAGCTACCGCTGCAACCCAGATTATCGTGGACTGTTTGCTTTGATGTATATATTGGTATCAAAATTTCGTTCTTTAGAGTTTCGGTTATTATTGAGACAAGTAGTTATTATTACTATAGAGTTCATTACCATGAACTGTTTGATTGCTTCCAAATTCAAATATCTTTGAAAAGACTGCAGTATGAAAATACATCAAAAATGCAATTTTTTTTACAAAATTGATTCTACTTTAAAAACTATTTTATTTTTAATTAAAAGTATGATAAAAGTATCATGTGTATCATATTGTTAATTTTAAAACTTTAATTAATGACGTCATAGTACAAGTGGCAAGCACGATCGGCCTTTAACCAAACGGTTGGTGGTTCAAAGCCACCTGGGATCATTTTATTTAATTAGACAATTTAGGTATCAGTAAAATCATATCATTACTATATCATTAACTAGTATAGGCTTATTTAGTATAGGAAAATGTTCGTTCTTTATTATACCCGGGTTCGATTCCCGGTATTGGAAAATTTTTAACTCTATAATCTTCGAACATTAGAAGCTCTAAACCTTTTATAATTTATATTGAACCACATCGATCCTTTATGTAACATTACGCACTTTGAACAGAAACAACACGAATTTTCACGGTGGTTGAATTCCGGTCATTACACTGTCTGCTTGTATGGTGGTACACTGCGCTTGAAACTGTTATAGCTATATAGGGAGACACCCCGCTCTTAAATATTATAAATCCAATGTATGTAATTGTTTGTTATTCTAATGATCGTCTTTTAATGGAAAATTTTAATATATTGACCTTAAATATAGCTGTACTAGACTATACTATACGTAAGTGGCCTATAAAATTTAGTATAGGCAAGAGATCGTTTTTTACTGTATCTCTTACTAGGTTGCTAGCTACCGCTGCAACCCGGATTTTAATGAAAATGTCTTGACTTTAAATATAAATGTACAAGCCTATGCTGTAGTTAAGCTGTTTATGCAAGATAGTAAAGGCAAGAGTTCGTTCCTTATTGTAACTTTTTTAGGAACTATAGGTTTTTATATTTCTTAACATTGGACGTGATCGTCTCTTACTAGGTTGCTAGCTACCGCTGCAACCCGGATGCTAGCTACCGCTGCAACCCAGATTGACAACCCAGATTATGTAAACCCTGATTACAAACAGGAAAAAGCCTACGGCTTTTTCTTCTTTGGAGTAGTAAGAGACGACTCTCAAAGAATCAAGCAGCAAACTAAGTCCAATGTATGCATTGGTTTGTTCTTCTAATGATCGTCTTTTAATATAATAAAATGAGCTATTGAACAACTCTCTACGATGTTTAAGTGCCAAGCTATCTGTGGAAAAAAATATCCCGTTTGGGGAGAATAACGTGGTTAAAGTCGATTTCCTTTATTTTCAAGCCAATATATTTCCCTTGCTGTTCAAGCCAAGGGACAGAAAGTTTACTAGACAGGGGTTTCGGACAAGGCGGTTCTAATGGTGTACTCTTTGTTTTGATCTGACTCCTTTGTTAGGAACTGTGGGTTTTTATATTTCTTAACATTGGACGTGATCGTCTCTTACTAGGTTGCTAGCTACCGCTGCAACCCGGATATAAAATTTAGTAGAGGCAAGAGGTCGTTCTTTATTATAACTTTGATCTAACCATTATTCTAATCAAGAATGAGAGAATTTTCAGTTTTTTCTTTTCTTATATACTAATTATGACGTCACTCTATTCACGTCATAGCTCTAATATAAAACTATGATGACGTTCATTATTTATCTAGTAGGGTTTCAGACAAGGTATTTCTAATGATGTACTTTTGTTTTGATCTGACTCTATTTTTAGGAGTTTTGGGTTTTTATATTTCTTAGCATTGGACTGATCGTCTATTACTAGGTTGCTAGCTACTGCTGCAACCCAAATTCACATATATATTTATTTATGAGAGGCAGCCTGGCTGAGTGGTCCAAGGCACTGGTGTTAGCCACCAGTCTCTTCAGAGGCGTGGGTTCAATTCTTACCGCTGGTATACGATTATGTTTGAAAGACTGCAGTGTGAAAAGACATCAAAATGCAGTTTTTGGTGGAAAAATCCCGTTTAGTATACTGGAAACAAAGAAAAGAGAAAAAAAATACCCCGTTTAGGCAGAATGTTGTAGTAGCTGCCACTTTTCTTGATTTTTTAGTACTGATTTTTTAACTTGTGTGTAGCTTGCTTTGATCTAACCATTATGTATTCATGAATGAGACCATTTACAGTTTTGACGTTTCTTATATAGTAATTATGACGTCACTGCATTAAAAATACAGTTTTTATTGGAAAAATTTATTCTCTTTTAGAAATAATTTATTTTAGTTACTATAGATTTTTAACCCAATTAATTTCCTTTAAAATGAGCTATTGAACAACCCTCTACGATGTTCCAGTGCCAAGCTATCTCTGGATACAAAAAAGAAAAAAAAAAGAAAAAAATATCTCGTTTGGGGAGAATAACGTGGTTAAAGTCAATTTTCTCGATTTTCAAGCCAATATATTTCCCTTGCTGTTCAAGCCAAGGGACAGAAAGTTTCCTATACAGGGGTTTCGGACAAGGCGGTTCTAATGGTGTACTTTTTGTTTTGATCTGACTCCTGCTTTAGGAGCTATGGGTTTTTATATTTCTTAACATTGGACGTGATCGTCTCTTACTAGGTTGCTAGCTACCGCTGCAACCCGGATTCCTTTAAGATGAGCCATTGAACAAATCTCTACGATGTTCCAGTGCCATGCTATCTGTTGAATTACTAACCTATACCATAATTAAGTGGCGCATAAAATTTAGTATAGTTATATACCTATATTGATCCATTCTCTATGTCTTATATTATCTTGTCAAAAGATAGACTTGCATAAATATTACATTCACATATTACGTCACATGGTAACAACTTACGAATATGACGTCATTTCTGCAGCTTGTGCATTAAAATGCAGTTTTTCTGTAAAAATTGATTCTACTTTAAAAAGTAATTTCTTTTTAATTAATTTTCTTTTTAAACACCCCATCGTTTTGACTCTGGGACGTGATCGTCTTTTACTAGGTTGCTAGCTATCACTGCAACTCGGATTGCTAGCTACCACTGCAACCCGGATTAATTTACTATGGGCTAGAGTTTGCTTGCTATTATAACCCGGGTTCAATTCCCCGTTATAGGGAATTTTTACTATATTGACTTTAAATATTACTGTGCAAGCCTATAGTATAGTTGAGTTTTATATACAAGTTAGTATAGGCAAGAGTTCGTTCTTTTCTGTAATCACATATATATTTATTTATGAGAGGCAGCCTGGCCGAGTGGTCCAAGGCACTGGTGTTAGCCACCAGTCTCTTCAGAGGCGTGGGTTCAATTCTTACCGCTGGTATACAATTATGTTTGAAAGACTGCAGTGTGAAAAGACATCAAAATGCAGTTTTTGGTGGAAAAATTTATTCTCTTTTAGAAATAATTTATTTTAGTTACTATAGATTTTTAACCCAATTAATTTCCTTTAAAATGCGCTATTGAACAACCCTCTACGATGTTCCAGTGCCAAGCTATCTCTGGATACAAAAAAAGAAAAAAAAAAGAAAAAAAGAAAAAATATCCCGTTTAGGCAGAATGTTCTAGTAGCTGCCACTTTTCTTGATTTTCAAGCCAATATATTTCCCTTGCTGTTCAAGCCAAGGGACAGAAATTTTACTATGCAGGGTTTTCGGACAAGGCGGTTCTAATGGTGTACTTTTTGTTTTGATCTGACTCTTTTTTTAAGAACTATGGGTTTTTATATTTCTTAACATTGGACGTAATCGTCTCTTACTAGGTGGCTAGCTACCGCTGCAACCCGGATACTTTATTATGAAATAAATTACAAACAGGAAAAAGCCTACGGCTTTTTCTTCTTTGGAATAGTAAGAGACGATCCTCAAATAATCAGGCAGCTAACTAGGATTATAATTTGTTCTTTAACATAAACTTCATTAATCGGATATTTTAATATATCCTATATGGTCTAGAGGTTGGGATAGCTCTCACCCAGTAGGCTTGAGTTCAATTTCTGTTTGGGAAATTTTTATTTATGATGATTTCTTAAGGAACATAATTAAAATTTCTTAATGTAATAAAAATAATTTGTTTTAATTACAGAAGTTTTTAACCCCATTAATTTCCTTTAAAATGAGCCATTGAACAACTCTCTACGATGTTCCAGTGCCATGCTATCTGTTGAAGTACTAACCTATACTATAATTAAGTGGCGTATAAAATTTAGTATAGGCAAGAGGTCGTTCTTTATTATAACAACCCGGATATCATAAAACAATTAATTAGCTTTTTACACATATCTCATATGGTCTAGTGGTTTAGGATAGTTGGCTTTCAACCAATTGGCTTGGGTTCGAATCCCGGTGTGGGAATTATTTTTAAAACAAAATCAGGTGAAATTAATTAGCTAATTTGACAAGACATAGGTAACTAAGGGCAAGAGTTCGTTCTTTACTATAAAACAGGCTCGGGTTCGATTCCCGGTGTGGGAAAATTTTTAACTCTATAATCTTCGAATATTTGAACCTTTTATAATTTATAATGATGTATAATATAAATACTGTAATCTTAACTATATTAACTATAGTGAAGTTGCGTATGCAAGTTAGTATAGGGAAGAGTTCGATCTTTATTATAATAGCTAACTAAGTCAAAAGTCTGCAATGGTTTATTATTGCAATGATCGTCCCTTAATGTAATTCTTTAACATAAACTTCATTAATTGGATACTTTAATATATTCTATATGGTCTAGAGGTTGGGATAGCTCTCACCAAGTAGGCTTGAGTTCAATTTCTGTATGGGAAATTTTTACTTATGATGATTTCTTAAGGAACATAATTAAAATTTCTTAATGTAATAAAAATAATTTGTTTTAATTACAAAAGGTTTTTAACCCCATTAATTTCCTTTAAAATGAGCCATTGAACAACTCTCTACGATGTTTCAGTGCCATGCTGTCTGTTGAATTACTAACCTATACTATAATTAAGTGGCGTATAAAATTTAGTATAGGCAAGAGGTCGTTCTTTATTATAATTGTTCTTCTAATGATCATCTTTTAATTTGGCGTTTCTTACTAGGTTGCTAGCTACCACTTAAACCCGGATTATATAATAGGTTGCTAGCTACCGCTGCAACCTAGATATTCTTATTTCTGCTACTATGGGCTAAGGTTCGTTCTTTCATGTAAAACTAGCAAAAAAAATTTTAAGCCTGATGAAGATTTAACTAATGTGTCAAAAGTAAGGTTGCAAGTCGACGATTTTGTTTTGGCCTTATTATAATTGGTATGGTGAAATAATAATATGCATATGGCTCTTAAATCATGCTTCTTTATGGTTCCATATGGTCTAGTGGCTAGGATAGTTAACTTTCACTTAACAGGCTCGGGTTCGATTCCCGGTGTGGTTATAATGTTTTTCTATTCACGTCATAGCTCTAATATAAAACTATGACGACATTCATTATTTATCTAGTAAGTTTTCAGACAAGGTAGTTCTAATGATATACTTTTGTTTTGATCTGACTCTATTTTTAGGAGTTTTGGGTTTTTATATTTCTTAGCATTGGACTGATCGTCTCTTGCTAGGTTGCTAGCTACTGCTGCAACCCAGATTCACATATATATTATTTATGAGAGGCAGCCTGGCCGAGTGGTCCAAGGCACTGGTGTTAGCCACCAGTCTCTTCGGAGGCGTGGGTTCAAATCTTACCGCTGGTATAATGTTTGAAATAGTGCAGTGTGAAAAGACATCGAAAATGCAGTTTTTGGTGGAAAAATTTATTCTGTTTTAGAAATAATTTATTTTAGTTACTTTAGATTTTTAACCCAATTAATTTCCTTTAAAATGAGCCATTGAACAACTCTCTACGATGTTCCAGTGCCAAGCTATCTGTGGGAAAGAAAGAAAAGAGAAAAAAAAGAAAAAAAAATATCCCGTTTAGGCAGAATGTTGTAATAGCTGCCACTTTTCTTGATTTTCAAGCCAATATATTTCCCTTGCTGTTTCAAGCCAAGGGACAGAAAGTTTCCTAAACAGGGGTTTTGGACAAGGCGGTTCTAATGGTGTACTTTTGAATTTGATCTGACTCCTTTGTTAGGAACTATGGGTTTTTATATTTCTTAACATTGGACGTGATCGTCTCTTACTAGGTTGCTAGCTATCGCTGCAACCCGGATTAACATTGGAGGTGATCGTCTCTTACTAGGTTGCTAGCTACCGCTGCAACCCGGATATTCAAATGATGGTCCTTTAATGTAATTTCATGCTATATTATTACAAACAGGAAAAAACCTACGGCTTTTTCTTCTTTGAAATAGTAAGAGACGAGCCTCAAGCAATCAAGTAGCTAACTAAGTCCAATGTATGCAGTGGTATGTTATTCCAATGATCGTCTTTTAATGTAAACAGCCATGATACTGATGGGAATTTGTAAAAATGTGGGTTCAAATCCTACCACTGGTATACGATTATGACGTCATTGATCATTCTTTAATATGAAATATGTGATTTTTCGTAAAAAACTGATTCTATTTTAAAAATACATTGTTTGAAGTACAAAAGGTTTTTAACCCAATTAATTTCCTTTAAAATGAGCCATTGAACAACTCTCTACGATGTTCCAGTGCCAAGCTATCTGTGGAAAAGAAGAAGAAAGAAAAAAATATCCCCTTTGTGGAGAATAACGTGGTAAAAGTCAATTTTCTTGATTTTCAAGCCAATATATATTCTTTGTTATTCAAGCCAAAGGGCGGTAAGTTTCCCTTATAGGAATTTTGGACAAGGCGATACTAATGGTGTACTTTTTGTTTTGATCTGACTCTTTTTTTAGGAGTTATGGGTTTTTATATTTCTTAACATTGGACGTGATCGTCTCTTACTAGGTTGCTAGCTACCGCTGCAACCCGGATTACATTCTAGCTAAAATAATGAAGATAATATGAATGAACCAAAGTGTTCAGTTTCTTTGGACTTGAGTTCGTTTTTTAACTATAAATACAAACAGGAAAAAGCCTACGGCTTTTTCTTCTTTTAAATAGTAAGAGACGAAACTCAAACAATCAAGTAGCTAACTAAGTCCAATGTATGGAATGGTTTGTTATTTCAGTGATCGTCTTTTAATGTAAATTTAACCCCATTAATTTTCTTTAAAATGAGCCATTAAACAACTCTCTACGATGTTCCAGTGCCAAGCTATCTGTGGAATTACTAACCTTTTTTAACTAACCTAATTACCCTAACCTAAATTAACTAAAATTTAGTATAGGCAAAAAGTCGTTCTTTATTATAATGTTGTTTAAATTAAAAAATTACTATTACTGATTAGGCATCATAAATATTTTTGCAGTTTACATAATAATTTTAGCGATTAAGCCAAAAAAGAAAATTTTGGTTCCAGGAGTTTCGGTTACTATTGAGACAAGTAGCTATTATTACTATAGAGTTCATTACATGGACTGTTTTATTGCTTCAAAATTCAAATATCTTTGAAAAGACTGCAGTATGAAAATACATCAAAAATGCAATTTTTTTGACAAAATTGATTCTACTTTAAAAAGTATTTTATTTTTAAATACAAAAGTGACTAGATGTTGCAATTTCCTTTAAAATGAGCTATTATACAGCTCTCTATGATTTTCCAGTGCCCAGCTAGCTGAGCAGAAAGAAAAAGCGGAAAGAAAAAAATATCCCGTTTGTGGAGAATAACGTGGTAAAAGTCAATTTTCTTGATTTTCAAGCCAATATATTTTCTTTGTTATTCAAGCCAAAGGGCGGTAAGTTTCCTTTATAGAGGATTCGGACAAGGCGGTTCTAATGGTGTACTTTTTGTTTTGATCTGACTCTTTTTTTAGGAGTTGGGGGGTTTTATATTTCTTGACATTGGAGGTGATCGTCTCTTACTAGGTTGCTAGCTACCGCTGCAACCCGGATGATGTTAACTCTATAATTTATAATTTATAATGAACCACATCGATCCTTTATGTAATGTAACTACACCTGGAACCACCATATATCAGTTAGTATGGGAGAGAGATCGTTTTTTATTACTGTAAATGCCCAGCTAGCTGAGGAGAAAGAAAAAGCTTTCAGTTAACATGGGCTAGGTGTCGTTCTTTATTGTAACAAAAAAACCTAATTGACAAATATCTTTTATGATGAACTATATCGGTCCTTTATGTAAATTTCTTCTTTTCAAAATTAAATTAGTTACTATGGCCTAGAATTCGTTCTTTACCATAATGAACTATATCAGTCCTTTATGTAAACTTTACTAACCTATACCATAGTTAAGTGGCCTATAAAATCTAGTATAGGCAAGAGGTGGTTCTTTATTATAAATTTCAGTGATCGTCTTTTAATGTAAAAATATAAATACTGTAATCTTAACTATAGTGAAGTTGCGTATGCAAGTTAGTATAGGGAAGAGTTTGATCTTTATTACATTACATTAAAGGTAGAACTCTTTCTAATTGATTACGAACAGGAAAAAGCCTACGGCTTTTTCTTCTTTGAAATAGTAAGAGACTAGCCTCAAACAATCAAGTAGCTAACTAAATCAAATGTATGTATTGGGTTTTTATTCCAATGACCGTCTTTTAGTGGAAAATTTTAATATATTGGCCTTAAATATAATAACTGTACTAGCCTATGCTATAGTTAAGCGGCCTATAAAATTTAGTATAGGAAAGAGGTCGCTCTTTATTATAATAATGTAATGTTTGAAAGACTGCAGTGTGAAAAGACATCAAAAATGCACTTTTTGGTGGAAAAATTTATTCTCTTTTAGAAATAATTTATTTTAGTTACAAAAGGTTTTTAACCCAATTAATTTCCTTTAAAATGAGCTATTGAACAACCCTCTACGATGTTCCAGTGCCAAGCTATCTCTGGAAACAAAGAAAAAAAGAAAAAAAGAAAAAAATATCCCGTTTAGGAAGAATGTTGTAGTAGCTGCCACTTTTCTTGATTTTCAAGCCAATATATTTCCCTTGCTGTTCAAGCCAAGGGACAGAAAGTTTCCTATACAGGGGTTTCAGACAAGGCGGTTCTAACGGTGTACTTTTTGTTTTGATCTGACTCCTTTTTTAGGAACTATGGGTTTTTATATTTCTTAACATTGGACGTGATCGTCTCTTACTAGGTTGCTAGCTACCGCTGCAACCCGGATTGAACAACTCTCTATGATGTTCCAGTGCCAAGCTATCTGTGGAAAAGAAAAAAAGAAAAAAAAATAGATATCCCGTTTAGGCAGAATGTTGTAGTAGCTGCCACTTTTCTTGATTTTCAAGCCAATATATTTCCCTTGCTGTTCAAGCCAAGGGACTAAAAGTTTCCTATACAGGGGTTTCGGACAAGGCGGTTCTAATGGTGTACTTTTGAATTTGATCTGACTCCTTTTTTAGGAACTATGGGTTTTTATATTTCTTAACATTGGACGTGATCGTCTCTTACTAAGTTGCTAGCTACCGCTGCAACCCGGATTACAAAAGATTTTTAACCCAATTAATTTCCTTTAAAATGAGCCATTGAACAACTCTCTACGATGTTCCAGAGCCAAGCTATCTGTGGAAAACAAGAAAGAAAAAAGAAAAAAATATACTGTTTAGGCAAAATGTTGTAGTAGCTGCCACTTTTCTTGATTTTCAAGCCAATATATTTCCCTTTCTTTTCAAGCCAAGGGACAGAAAATTCCTATAAAGGGGTTTCGGAAAAGGCGGTTCTAATGGTGTACTTTTGAATTTGATCTGACTCCTTTTTTAGGAACTATGGGTTTTTATATTTCTTAACATTGGACGTGATCGTCTCTTACAAGGTTGCTTATCATATAAACTATAGCCTACAGTTCGTTACCTCGAACTGTTTGAAATACCACAAAATGTTTGATTTATGTGTCATATTGTTAATTTTACAACTTCAATTAATGACGTTATAGTCCAAGCGGCTAGCATGTTTGGCCGTTAACCGAAAGGTTGGGGTTTCAAATCCAGCCGGTGTCTTTTTCTTTTAATTTGTAGTTCAGCTATCAAGAAAACCCTATCATTACTATATCATTAACTATAATTAAGTTGAGCATCTAATCTATTATAGGCAAGAGTTCGTTCTTTATTATAAAAAAAGAAAAAATATCCCGTTTGGGGAGAATAACGTGGTTAAAGTCAATTTTCTTGATTTTCAAGCCAATATATTTCCCTTGCTGTTCAAGCCAAGGGATTCATGTATTCATGAATGAGACCTTTTGCAGTTTTGACGTTTCTTATATAGTAATTATGACGTCACTGCATCAAAAATACAGTTTTTATTGAAAAAATTTATTCTCTTTTAAAAATAATTTATTTTAGTTACTATAGATTTTTAACCCAATTAATTTCCTTTAAAATGAGCTATTGAACAACCCTCTACGATGTTCCAGTGCCAAGCTATCTCTGGATACAAAAGAAAAAAAAAGAAAAAAAGAAAAAAATATCCCGTTTGGGGAGAATAACGTGGTAAAAGTCTATTTTCTTGATTTTCAAGCCAATATATTTTCTTTGTTATTCAAGCCAAAGGGCGGTAAGTTTCCTTTATGGAGGATTTGGACAAGGCGGTTCTAATGGTGTACTTTTTGTTTTGATCTGACTCTTTTTTAGGAGCTACGGGTTTTTATATTTCTTAACATTGGAGGTGATCGTCTCTTACTAGGTTGCTAGCTACCGCTGCAACCCAGATTCAAGATGCTATCTCTGTTTTTTGTGCAGTACTGTTTTTTAAATTACGTATAACTCGCTTAAAACGCATCTTATTATTAAACAAGAAATAATATTCTTTCTAATAACGACTGGTATCAAGTACCCATAACCTAACGAAAAATTAAACTAATTTTTAAATTTTCAGTTTTTTTTAGTTTGAATGAAAAGATTAAAATCATTCCTTAGATATCATAAATATTTTTGCACTTTACATAATAACTTTAGCGATTCTAAACTGAAAAATAAAACATATAAAAAAAATTGAATTTTTGGTCGGGAAATACATATTAAATCCCACGTCGGGTAGTTAGAACCTAACCAAAAAAAAAACCAGTTTAAAATTTTAAGGTATTTTTCTAGCTTGAATTGAAAGATTCAAACTATTGCTCGGATACCATGAATATTTTGCAGTTTACACAAGCTGCAAAGAACGCATAAGGACAAAATTAAAAATTATATTCAGAAGTCCAAAAAGATGGCAACAAGGCAGGCTGATCTTTGTAAATTGAATAATATTTTACGAATGTTTTACTTGGATTACAAAAAATATTCAAAATTACAGATTGAAATTCTCTTTGAAAGAGCGGATTTTGTTCAAATGTCCGCTAGAAATACTTTCGGAAAACTTCATAGTAATATCCAAAAGAAATGATGTATATTTAATGAAAAGCTTCGAAGGTATGAACCGGCAACTGTGGAACAGTTTACAGATGTAATGGGAAATATTAGACATCACTGTGAATATATGGAAGCATAATTGTCCTTTACTTAGTTTCAGCTTTATTCGATGATCGAGCCTTTATGTAATTTGCTTTTCTCTTTTCAAGATACTATCTCTGTTGTTTGTGTAGTACTGTTTTTTCAACTTGCGTGCGACTTGCTTGATTGAAACCATTATGTAATTATGAATGAGAACATTTTCATCTTTGTAGTTCTTAAGTAGTAAAATTTTTAACTCTATAATCTTCGAATATTTGAACCTTTTATAATTTATAATGATGTATAATATAAATACTGTAATCTTAACTGTATTAACTATAGTGAAGTTGCGTATGCAAGTTAGTATAGGGAAGAGTTCGATCTTTATTATAATTATGTATTCATGAATGAGACCATTTACAGTTTTGACGTTTCTTATATAGTAATTATGACGTCACTGCATCAAAAATACAGTTTTTATTGGAAAAATTTATTCTCTTTTAGAAATAATTTATTTTAGTTACAAAAGGTTTTTAACCCAATTAATTTACTTTAAAATGAGCTATTGAACAACCCTCTACGATGTTCCAGTGCCAAGCTATCTGTGGATAAAAAAGAAAAAAAAAAAGAAAAAAATATCCCGTTTGGGGAGAATAACGTGGTTAAAGTCAATTTTCTTGATTTTCAAGCCAATATATTTCCCTTGCTGTTCAAGCCAAGGGACAGAAAGTTTCCTATACAGGGGTTTCGGACAAGGCGGTTCTAATGGTGTACTTTTTGTTTTGATCTGACTCCTTTTTTAGGAGCTATGGGTTTTTATATTTCTTAACATTGGACGTGATCGTCTCTTACTAGGTTGCTAGCTACCGCTGCAACCCGGATGTGTAACATATTGTTAATTTTTAAACTTTTATTAATGACGTCATAGTCTAATTGGCAAGCACGATCGGCCTTTAACCGAAAGGATGGTGGTTCAAGCCAACCGGGATCATTTTCTTTAATTTGTCATTCGGCTATGAATAAAATCATATCATTACTATATCATTAATTAGTATAGATTTATTTAGTATAGGAAAGAGCTCGTTCTTTATTATAATTCTTCTAAATAATGACTTAGTACCTTTTACGAGCCCTCGACTTTTAGTAGATTAATATGTTGTATAATCTTAGATTTTGATACTGCCTTATATACGCTATTAATGAAACAGGTCAAGACAGGAAAATGTGGAGCTAGTGCCCTTAGACAACGCAAATAGCTCTGACATCCCTCATTTGGGCTACAGTATAACGAATGCCCATGCTTTCTTGTGTCCCTGTAATTGATTTCACAATAATCCAAGCCGTCAAGGTAGAAATTAACCACTTTGTCAGTTGAAAATTTTAATGTTATATTATTTCCAAGGATTTCAAAAAGAATTTGAAATAATTCAATATCCGTCGGATAGAGCTTGCAGATATCAGGATGACATTGCCAAGTAACTTGCTGCCCAATTTTTGGTTTTGAATGTTTACTCATATTGTTATAGGTGACTTCAGCCATCATAATTTCCTTGTCAGATCTAGTTTCAGAGCATTTTTCAATAGTTGTCTTGTACTTTTAAGGACAGTTTGTTCTACAACACAGAGCATTTTTTGCCAAATATTCAGTAGAACTAAAAGAACTGTTTAAAACACAGTTAGAAATACTTTTTTCTTGAGGCGGTGTTCCAGGAATTTGTTGTAAATCATTAGTCTTACAAAGACATATACTAATAACCCTAAAAGGATCGTTTTCGCCATAATTGAAGAACATTGCTTTTCCTTCGCTGTTGATAGGTATGCTTGTATATATATTTTATTGCTGCTACATAAACTGCAATTGCTCCTTCCAAAATTAATATACGAATTTTCTAAGAAGTACGCCTCCGTATATTCACTGTGTTGTCAAACATTTTCCATTGCATCTATAAACTGTTCCGCAATTGCCAAGCCATACCTTGGAAGCTTTTCATTAAACTGACAACATTTCTTTTGGATATTACTATGAAGCTTTGCCAAAGCATTTCTAGCCGACTTTTCAACAGCATCCGCTCTTTCAAAGAGAATTTGAATCTGTAATTTTGAATCCTTTTTGTGATCCTGGTTAAACATGCATAAAATGTTTCTCAATTTACGAAGATCAGCCTGCATTTTTGCCATCTTCTTGTATTTCTGAATGTAATATTTCCCTTTGTCCTTATGCGTTCTTCGGTACAACCTCGCAGAGAATTTAATTTTTTCATTATAGCTTTTGTCACCCTAGTATCTACCCATTATTCTGGTAGCAACTTTTTTCTTATATATTTATCGGTAATCTTCATCATTGTGATAACGCTCCTTGATCTTTTGTCTAGCCTGCTCAATTGTTGCTTCTCTATAAAGTTCATCATTTTGATAACGCTCTTTGATGTTTTGTTTGGCTGTCTCAATTTTTACTTCTTGATACACCTGGTCGGTTGAATACCTTTGCTTTTCTTTTTTCTTATATTTGATTCGGTAATCTTCATCATTGTGATAACGCTCCTTGATCTTTTGTTTGTCTGTCTCAATTTTCACATGTCTTTAAACTACATTATTATAATAACGCTGTTTGTCACTATCAATTATTACTTCTCGATACGCCTGGTCGGTTGAATACCTTTGCTTTTTTCTTTTTAAGATGCTATCTCTGTTTTTTTTGTAATACTGTTTTTTTAACTTGCGTGTAGCTTGCTTTGATCTAACCATTATGTAATCATGAATGAGACCATTTACACTTTTGACGTTTCTTATATAGTAGTTATGACGTCACGGCGTAATGATTTTATTTCATGACGTCTTCAGAAACAACAATATAATTTCGTGTTTTTCTATTCACGTTATAGCTCTAATATAAAACCATGATGACATTCATTATTTATCTAGTAGTGTTTAAGACAAGGTAGTTCTAATGATGTACTTTTGTTTTGATCTGACTCTATTCTTAGGATTTTTAGGTTTTTATATTTGTTAGCATTGGGCTGATCGTCTCTTACTAGGTTGCTATCTACTGCTGCAACCCAAATTCACATATATATAGTTATGAGAGGCAGATTGGCCGAGTGGTCCAAGGCGCTGGTGTTAGCCACCAGTCTCTTCGGAGGCGTGGGTTTAAATCTTACCGCTGGTATACGATTATGTTTATGTACAAAAATCAAATGTTTTTGAAAAGACTGCAGTATGAAAAGACATCAAAAATGCAGTTTTTAATTGAAAAATTTATTCTCTCTTAGAAATAATTTATTTTAGTTACAAATGATTTTTAACCCAATTAATTTCCTTTTAAATGAGCCATTGAACAACTTTCTACGATGTTCCAGTGCCAAGCTATCTCTGAAAAACAAGAAAAAAGAGAAAAAAAAATATCCCGTTTAGGCAGAATTTTGTAGTAGCTGCCACTTTTCTTGATTTTCAAGCCAATATATTTCCCTTGCTGTTCGAGCCAAGGGACAGAAAGTTTTCTATACAGGGTTTTCGGACAAGGCGGTTCTAATGGTGTACATTTTGTTTTGATCTGACTCCTTTTTTAGGAGCTATGGGTTTTTATATTTCTTAACATTGGACGTGATCGTCTCTTACTAGGTTGCTAGCTACCGCAGCAACCCGGATTAAGTGGCGTATAAAATTTAGTATAGGCAAGAGGTCGTTCTTTTATTGTAACTTTTGTTTCATAACAAGCCGACATATTTTCTTGGTTGTTTAAGCAAAGAGACTCCAGGTTACAGGTGCCGCTGCAACCCGGATTAAGCTGCAATCTGGATAGCTTGCAGCAACCCCTGGAACCACCATATATCAGTTACTATGGGCGAAAGATCGTTCTTTACTGTAATCATAACATAGGACGTGATCGTCTCTCACTAGGTTGCTAGCTACCGCTGCAACCCGGGTTATATCCTAATTAAGTGGCGTGTAAAATTTAGTATAGGCAACAGGTCGTTCTTTATTATAATCCTTTTTTAGGAGTTATGGGTTTTTATATTTCTTAACATTGGACTTGATCGTCTCTACTAGGTTGCTAGCTACCTCTGCAACCCGGATGTACCAGATTACAAACAAGAAAAACCAATGGCTTTTTCTTATTTGGAATAGTAAGAGACGATCTTCAGAGAATGAGGTATCAAACTAAGCCCAATTTATGCCATGATTTGTTCTATACTAGGTTTCAGCCATTTCTACAGCTATGATATCGATGAAAACTGCATAGTCGTCATTTATGACGGCGTTTATAATGGCATTATAATGGCATAGTTATGTGAGGTAGCGTGGTCAAGCGGTTTAAGGCGCTGGTGTTAGCCACCCGTCACATCGGAGGCATGGGTTCGAATATCCCTGATGACAGTATTTTATACCGAAGCAAACAAATTACTAGCTTGAGTCTTAAATTATAATCTTGTTTTAGTTACTATGGGCTGAAGTTCGTTCTTTACTGTAAAAATTTTTAACTCTATAATCTTCGAACATTTGAACCTTTTATAATTTATAATGATGCATAATATAAATACTTTAATCTTAACTATAGTGAAGTTGCGTATGCAAGTTAGTATAGGGAAGAGTTCGATCTTTATTATAACTTTGATCTAACCATTATGTATTCATGAATGAGACCATTTGCAGTTTTGACGTTTCTTATATAGTAATTCTAATGATCGTACTTTAATATAAACTAATGGTGTACTTTTTGTTTTGATCTGACTCTTTTTTTAGGAGCTATGGGTTTTTATATTTCTTAACATTGAACGTGATCGTCTCTTACTAGGCTTCTAGCTACCGCTGCAACCCGGATACTGATGATACCTGCTAAATCCCCATTTACAGTATCGATCCTTTATGTTATTTTCGTAAAAAAAATGATTCTATTTAAAAAAAAAAGTACAAATGGCACTAGATCTAGATATTTCTTTTAAAATTAGCCATTGAATAATTCTCTACGATGTTCCGTGCCAAGCTATCGGTGAAAAAGAATCTTTAATATTAATTTTAATCTTTTTTTTAGTTACTACGGGTTGGAAGTTTGTTCTTTACTGTAATGTTATTTCAATGATCGTCTTTTAATGTAACCATTAATTTCCTTTAAAATGAGCCATTAAACAACTCTCTACGATGTTCCAGTGCCAAGCTATCTGTGGAATTACTAACCTATACTATAATTAAGTGGCGCATAAAATTTAGTATAGGCAAAAGGTCGTTCTTTATTATAATTACTTCGGGTTGGAAGTTTGTTCTTTACTGTAATGTTATTTCAATGATCGTCTTTTAATGTAACCATTAATTTCCTTTAAAATGAGCCATTAAACAACTCTCTACGATGTTCCAGTGCCAAGCTATCTGTGGAATTACTAACCTATACTATAATTAAGTGGCGCATAAAATTTAGTATAGGCAAAAGGTCGTTCTTTATTATAATTAAATTAACCCAAAAATTACTGCATTTTACATAATAATGGATAATTATATAAAAAAACCTAATTGACAAACACCACTCATGATGAACTATATCGGTCCTTCATGTAATTTTCTTGATTTTCAAGCCAATATATTTCCCTTGCTGTTCAAGCCAAATGACAGAAAGTTTCCTATACGGGTGTGTCGGACAAGGCGGTTCTAATGGTGTACTTTTTGTTTTGATCTGACTCTCTTTTTAGGAGCTATGCGTTTTTATATTTCTTAACATTGGACGTGATCGTCTCTTACTAGGTTGCTAGTTACCGCTGCAGCCCGGATTAAAAAATTATTATCATATCTTATATGTAACTTTTATTTTATAAGTGTTCGATAGTCTAATGGTAAGCATGCCCACTTGTTACCTGGGAGAATGGGGTTTGATTCCCCGTCAGGGAGAACTTTTAATATGTTGAATTAAAAGCACTGTCTTTTCAATTTAAAATTTAAAAAAGAAACTTGTTTATTTACATTCTAGCTAAAATAATGAAGATAATATGAATGAACCACAGGGTTCAGTTTCTTTGGACTTGAGTTCGTTTTTTAACTATAAATACAAACAGGAAAAAGCCTACGGCTTTTTCTTCTTTTAAATAATAAGAGACGAAACTCAAACAATCAAGTAGCTAACTAAGTCGATGTATGGAATGGTTTGTTATTTCAGTGATCGTCTTTTAATGTAAACATTGGACTGATCGTCTCTTACTAGATTGCTAGCTACTGCTGCAACCCAGATTCACATATATAGTTATTTATGAGAGGCAACCTGGCCGAGTGGTCGGAGGCACTGGTGTTAGTCACCAGTCTCTTCGGAGGCCTAGGTTCAAATCTTACCGCTGGTATACGATTATGTTTGAAAGACTGCAGTGTGAAAAGACATCGAAAATGCAGTTTTTGGTGGAAAAATTTATTCTCTTTTAGAAATAATTTATTTTCGTTACAAAAGGTTTTTAACCCAATTAATTTCCTTTAAAATGAGCTATTGAACAACCCTCTACGATGTTCCAGTGCCAAGCTATCCGTGGAAAAGAAAAAAAAAGAAAAGAGAAAAAAATATCCCGTTTGGGGAGAATAACGTGGTTAAAGTCAATTTTCTTGATTTTCAAGCCAATATATTTCCCTTGCTGTTCAAGCCAAGGGACAGAAAGTTTCCTAGACAGGGGTTTCGGACAAGGCGGTTCTAATAGTGTACTTTTTGTTTTGATCTGACTCCTTTGTTAGGAACAATGGGTTTTTATATTTCTTAACATTGGACGTGATCGTCTCTTACTAGGTTGCTAGCTACCGCTGCAACCCGGATCACGTCATAGCTCTAATATAAAGCTATGACGACATTCATTATTTATCTAGTAGGGTTTCAGACAAGGTAGTTCTAAGGATGTACTTTCGTTTTGATCTTACTCTATTTTTAGGAGTTTTGTTATATTTCTTAGCATGGGACTGATCGTCTCTTACTAGGTTGCTAGCTACTGCTGCTACCCAAATTCACATATATATTTATTTATGAGAGGCAGCCTGGCCGAGTGGTCCAAGACACTGGTGTTAGCCACCAGTCTCTTCGGAGAGGTGGGTTCAAATCTTACCGCTGGTATACGATAATGTTTGAAAGACTGCAGTGTGAAAAGACATCAAAAATGCAGTTTTTGGTGGAAAAATTTATTCTCTTTTAGAAATAATTTATTTTAGTTACTATAGATTTTTAACCCAATTAATTTCCTTTAAAATGAGCTATTGAACAACCCTCTACGATGTTCCAGTGCCAAGCTATCTGTGGAAAAGAAAAAAAAAGAAAAGAGAAAAAAATATCCCGTTTGGGGAGAATAACGTGGTTAAAGTCAATTTTCTTGATTTTCAAGCCAATATATTTCCCTTTCTGTTCAAGCCACGGGACAGAAAGTTTTCTATACAGGGGTTTCGGACAAGGCGGTTCTAATGGTGTACTTTTTGGTTTGATATGACTCCTTTGTTAGGAACTATGGGTTTTTATATTTCTTAACATTGGACGTGATCGTCTCTTACTAGGTTGCTAGCTACCGCTGCAACCCGGATGGGCTAGGTGTCGTGCTTTATTTTAATTTTAGTTACAAAAGGTTTTTAATCCAATTAATTTCCTTCAAAATGAGCCATTGAACATCTCTCTACGATGTTCCAGTGCCAAGCTATATAAACGTAATTGACAAACACCATTTATGATGAGCTATAACGGTCATTCATGTAATTCTTTACCAATATAGTTTCCTTTATAAGTTTCCAATGGCAGTATAGTTTCCTATAGAAGTTTCCTATACCAGTATATTCTCCTTTATTTGATACATATACCAGTATAGTTTCCTTTATAAGTTTCCAATGCCAGTATAGTTTCCTTTATAAGTTTTCTATACCAGTATAGTTTCCTTTATAAGTTTCCTATACCAGTATAGTTTCATTTATATGTTTCCTATACCAGTGTAGTTTCCTATATAAATTTCCTATACCAGTATAGTTTTCTATATAAGTTTCCTATACCTGTATAGTTTCCTATTTGAGTTTCCTACGTAAGTATAGTTTCCTATATAAGTTTCTTATACCTTACACCTATACCGTAATTTGATTCCCGGTATGGAAAATTTTTACCTATGATAACTTCTTAAGAAAACTTAGTAAAATTAAGTTATACCATACTATCTTATCTAAAGGTAAATATGTGTGGCATCATCCTCTATATAATGATTCCTTTTAAAAGTTCAGTTATTCGTTCTTTAATGTAACACCATAAATATTTTTGCAGTTTAAATAATAAGTTTAGTGATTCTGGACTGAAAACTAAAATAATTGCAATTATGAGACAATAATATGGAGATATGTACTTTACGGGTTACAGGATACAATAATAAATTTGAACTGAGATGAAAAAAAAATTTCTTCCAGGAGACAAAAAGCAAAACTAATTTTAGAATTTTCATGTATTTTTGTTGTTTAAATTAAAAAATTACTATTACTGATTAGGCATCATAAATATTTTTGCAGTTTACATAATAATTTTAGCGATTAAGCCAAAAAAGAAAATTTTGGTTCCAGGAGTTTCGGTTACTATTGAGACAAGTAGCTATTATTACTATAGAGTTCATTACATGGACTGTTTTATTGCTTCAAAATTCAAATATCTTTGAAAAGACTGCAGTATGAAAATACATCAAAAATGCAATTTTTTTGACAAAATTGATTCTACTTTAAAAAGTATTTTATTTTTAAATACAAAAGTGACTAGAAGTTGCAATTTCCTTTAAAATGAGCTATTATACAACTCTCTATGATTTTCCAGTGCCCAGCTAGCTGAGCAGAAAGAAAAAGCGGAAAGAAAAAAATATCCCGTTTGTGGAGAATAACGTGGTAAAAGTCAATTTTCTTGATTTTCAAGCCAATATATTTTCTTTGTTATTCAAGCCAAAGGGAGGTAAGTTTCCTTTATAGAGGATTCGGACAAGGCGGTTCTAATGGTGTACTTTTTGTTTTGATCTGACTCTTTTTTTAGGAGTTGGGGGGTTTTATATTTCTTGACATTGGAGGTGATCGTCTCTTACTAGGTTGCTAGCTACCGCTGCAACCCGGATAATTTTGTTAATTACAAAAGGTTTCTATATACAGAAGTTCCCTTTAAAATGAGCCATTACACAGCTCTTTATTGTGACCACGAACTGTTTGATTTATAACTTAATTTACTATGGGTTCAGTTCGTTTCTTATTGTAATTCTTTACTGTAATGGTTTATTCTTTATTTTAAAATGAGCCATTGAACAGCTCCTTACGATGTTCCAGTGCCTAGCTATCTGTGGAATTACTAACCTATACTATAATTAAGTGGTGTATAAAAATTAGTATAGGCAAGAGGTCATTCTTTATTATAATAATTTGTTTTTTAAATGCAAAAGGTTTTTAACCCCATTAATTTCCGTTAAAATGAGCCATTAAACAACTCTCTACGATGTTCCAGTGCCAAGCTATCTGTGGAATTACTAATGTAATAGCTAGCTAATTCCAAAGGTATGCAATTTTTGTTATTCCAATGATCGTTTTTTATTGTAACTAGGTTTCAGCCATCTCTACAGCCATGAAACTATTGGAAATTACATAATCCCTATTTATGTTTTAGTTAACATGGGCAAGGTGTCGTTCTTTATTGTATTTATATTTCTTAACATTGGACGTGATCGTCTCTTACTAGGTTGCTAGCTGCCGCTGCAACCCGGATAATTGACGAATACCATTTATGATGAACTGTATCGGTCCTTTATAAAATATGGGCGAGAGATCGTTCTTTACTGTAAGATCGTTCTTTACTGTAATGAGCCATTGAACAACTCTCTACGATGTTCCAGTGCCAAGCTATCTGTGAAATTACTAACCTATACTATAATTAAGTGGCGTATATAATTTAGTATAGGCAAGAGGTCGTTCTTTATTATAAATTTTTTTTTATCATTTCTTATATGTAACATATTTATAATCTTATATGTAACATATTTATCATGATTCTCCAATAGTACAATGGTAAACATACCCACTTGTCACGAGGGCGATCGGGGTTCGATTCCCCGTTGTAGGGAATTTTTAATTTGTTGACTTTAAATATAACTTTACAAGCCTACACTATAGTTAAGCAACCCATACCAGTTAGTATAGGCAAGAGTTGGATCTTTATTGTAAGGATTAAAAAATTATTATCATATCTTATATGTAACTTTTATTTTAAAAGTCATCGATAGTCTAATGGTAAGTATGCCCACTTTTTACTTGGGAGAAGGGGGTTCGATTCCCCGTCGGGAAGAACTTTTAATATGTTGAATTAAAAGCACTATCTTTTCAATTTAAAATTTAAAAAAGAAACTTGTTTATTTACATTCTAGCTAAAATAATGAAGATAATATGAATGAACCACAGTGTTCAGTTTCTTTGGACTTGAGTTCGTTTTTTAACTATAAATACAAACAGGAAAAAGCCTACGGCTTTTTCTTCTTTTAAATAGTAAGAGACGAAACTCAAACAATCAAGTAGCTAACTAAGTCCAATGTATGGAATGGTTTGTTATTTCAGTGATCGTCTTTTAATGTAATAAGGGCAAGAGTTCGTTCTTTACTATAATTATACAGCTCTCTATGATTTTCCAGTGCCCAGCTAGCTGAGCAGAAAGAAAAAGCGGAAAGAAAAAAATATCCCGTTTGTGGAGAATAACGTGGTAAAAGTCAATTTTCTTGATTTTCAAGCCAATATATTTTCTTTGTTATTCAAGCCAAAGGGAGGTAAGTTTCCTTTATAGAGGATTCGGACAAGGCGGTTCTAATGGTGTACTTTTTGTTTTGATCTGACTCTTTTTTTAGGAGTTGGGGGGTTTTATATTTCTTGACATTGGAGGTGATCGTCTCTTACTAGGTTGCTAGCTACCGCTGCAACCCGGATTTATGGTGAACTATATCGGTCCCTTATGTAAGTTGCTAGCTACCGCTGCAACCCGGATAATAAACTGATTACAAACAGGAAAAAGCCTACGGCTTTTTCTTCTTTTAAATAGTAAGATACGAACCTCAAACAATCAAGTAGCTAACTAATTCCAATGTATGCAATTGTTTGTTATTTCAACGATCGTCTTTTAATGTAAAATTACATAATCCATATTTATGTTTCAGTTAACATGGGCTAGGTGTCCTTCTTTATTGTAATTCGTTCTTTATAATATTTAATGTTCGTTCTTTACTGTAAACCGCTGCAACCCGGATTCTTTGTTATAACTTATCGATACGCCTGGTCGGTTGAATACCTTTGCTTTTTCTTTTCAAGATACTATCTCTGTTGTTTGTGTAGTACTGTTTTTTTTAACTTGCGTGTAGCTTGCTTTGATCTAACCATTATCTAATTGTGAATGAGAACATTTACAGTTTTGACGCTTCTTATATTGTAACGTATTGACAAGAAACCATTTATGATGAGCTATATCGGTCCTTTATGTAATTTTATATTTCTTAACATTGGACGTGATCGTCTCTTACTAAGTTGCTAGCTACCGCTGCAACCCGGATACTTTATTATGAAATAAATTACAAACAGGAAAAAGCCTACGGCTTTTTCTTCTTTGGAATAGTAAGAGACGATCGTCAAATAATCAGGCAGCTAACTAGGATTATAATTTGTTCTTTAACATAAACTTCATTAATCGGATATTTTAATATATCCTATATGGTCTAGAGGTTGGGATAGCTCTCACCCAGTAGGCTTGAGTTCAATTTCTGTTTGGGAAATTTTTATTTATGATGATTTCTTAAGGAACATAATTAAAATTTCTTAATGTAATAAAAATAATTTGTTTTAATTACAAAAGGTTTTTAACCCCATTAATTTCCTTTAAAATGAGCCATTGAACAACTCTCTACGATGTTCCAGTGCCATGCTATCTGTTGAAGTACTAACCTATACTATAATTAAGTGGCGTATAAAATTTAGTATAGGCAAGAGGTCGTTCTTTATTATAACAACCCGGATATCATAAAACAATTAATTAGCTTTTTACACATATCTCATATGGTCTAGTGGTTTAGGATAGTTGGCTTTCAACCAATTGGCTTGGGTTCGAATCCCGGTGTGGGAATTATTTTTAAAACAAAATCAGGTGAAATTAATTAGCTAATTTGACAAGACATAGGTAACTAAGGGCAAGAGTTCGTTCTTTACTATAAAACAGGCTCGGGTTCGATTCCCGGTGTGGGAAAATTTTTAACTCTATAATCTTCGAATATTTGAACCTTTTATAATTTATAATGATGTATAATATAAATACTGTAATCTTAACTATATTAACTATAGTGAAGTTGCGTATGCAAGTTAGTATAGGGAAGAGTTCGATCTTTATTATAATTTTATATCAGTTACTATGGGAGAGAGATCGTTCTTTACTGTAATTTATTGTAAAATAATTTGTTTTAATTACAAAATGTTTTTAACCCCATTAATTTCCTTCAAAATGAGCCATTGAACATCTCTCTACAATATTCCAGTGCCATGCTATCTGTTGAATTACTAACCTATACTATAATTACGTGGCGTATAAAATTTAGTATAGGTAAGAGGTCGTTCTTTATTATAATTCTTATATAGTAATTATGACGTCACTGCATCAAAAATACAGTTTTTATTGGAAAAATTTATTCTCTTTTAGAAATAATTTATTTTAGTTACAAAAGGTTTTTAACCCAATTAATTTCCTTTAAAATGAGCTATTGAACAACCCTCTACGATGTTCCAGTGCCAAGCTATCTGTGGAAAAGAAAAAGAAAAAAAAAAAGAAAAAAATATCCCGTTTGGGGAGAATAACGTGGTAAAAGTCTATTTTCTTGATTTTCAAGCCAATATATTTTCTTTATTATTCAAGCCAAAGGGCGGTAAGTTTCCTTTATGGAGGATTTGGACAAGGCGGTTCTAATGGTGTACTTTTTGTTTTGATCTGACTCTTTTTTTAGGAGCTACGGGTTTTTATATTTCTTAACATTGGAGGTGATCGTCTCTTACTAGGTTGCTAGCTACCGCTGCAACCCGGATAAAATTATTAAGCACACAAAATCCCGTGTCGAGTATCTAAAACCTAGCATAAAACAAAACTAATTTTAAAATTTTCAGGTATTTATCTTGTTTGAATTACAAAATTAGTATTATTGGTTAGACACCATAAATATTTTTGCAGTTTAAATAATAAGTTTAGTGATTCTGGACTGAAAACTAAAATAATTGCAATTATGAGACAATAATATGGAGATATGTACTTTACGGGTTACAGGATACAATAATAAATTTGAACTGAGATGAAAAAAAAATTTCTTCCAGGAGACAAAAAGCAAAACTAATTTTAGAATTTTCATGTATTTTTGTTGTTTAAATTAAAAAATTACTATTACTGATTAGGCATCATAAATATTTTTGCAGTTTACATAATAATTTTAGCGATTAAGCCAAAAAAGAAAATTTTGGTTCCAGGAGTTTCGGTTACTATTGAGACAAGTAGCTATTATTACTATAGAGTTCATTACATGGACTGTTTTATTGCTTCAAAATTCAAATATCTTTGAAAAGACTGCAGTATGAAAATACATCAAAAATGCAATTTTTTGACAAATTTGATTCTACTTTAAAAAGTATTTTATTTTTAAATACAAAAGTGACTAGATGTTGCAATTTCCTTTAAAATGAGCTATTATACAGCTCTCTATGATTTTCCAGTGCCCAGCTAGCTGAGCAGAAAGAAAAAGCGGAAAGAAAAAAATATCCCGTTTGTGGAGAATAACGTGGTAAAAGTCAATTTTCTTGATTTTCAAGCCAATATATTTTCTTTGTTATTCAAGCCAAAGGGAGGTAAGTTTCCTTTATAGAGGATTCGGACAAGGCGGTTCTAATGGTGTACTTTTTGTTTTGATCTGACTCTTTTTTTAGGAGTTGGGGGGTTTTATATTTCTTGACATTGGAGGTGATCGTCTCTTACTAGGTTGCTAGCTACCGCTGCAACCCGGATTCGTTCTTTATAATATTTAATGTTCGTTCTTTACTGTAATAAAATTATTAAGCACACAAAATCCCGTGTCGAGTATCTAAAACCTAGCATAAAACAAAACTAATTTTAAAATTTTCAGGTATTTATCTTGTTTGAATTACAAAATTAGTATTATTGGTTAGACACCATAAATATTTTTGCAGTTTAAATAATAAGTTTAGTGATTCTGGACTGAAAACTAAAATAATTGCAATTATGAGACAATAATATGGAGATATGTACTTTACGGGTTACAGGATACAATAATAAATTTGAACTGAGATGAAAAAAAAATTTCTTCCAGGAGACAAAAAGCAAAACTAATTTTAGAATTTTCATGTATTTTTGTTGTTTAAATTAAAAAATTACTATTACTGATTAGGCATCATAAATATTTTTGCAGTTTACATAATAATTTTAGCGATTAAGCCAAAAAAGAAAATTTTGGTTCCAGGAGTTTCGGTTACTATTGAGACAAGTAGCTATTATTACTATAGAGTTCATTACATGGACTGTTTTATTGCTTCAAAATTCAAATATCTTTGAAAAGACTGCAGTATGAAAATACATCAAAAATGCAATTTTTTTGACAAAATTGATTCTACTTTAAAAAGTATTTTATTTTTAAATACAAAAGTGACTAGATGTTGCAATTTCCTTTAAAATGAGCTATTATACAGCTCTCTATGATTTTCCAGTGCCCAGCTAGCTGAGCAGAAAGAAAAAGCGGAAAGAAAAAAATATCCCGTTTGTGGAGAATAACGTGGTAAAAGTCAATTTTCTTGATTTTCAAGCCAATATATTTTCTTTGTTATTCAAGCCAAAGGGAGGTAAGTTTCCTTTATAGAGGATTCGGACAAGGCGGTTCTAATGGTGTACTTTTTGTTTTGATCTGACTCTTTTTTTAGGAGTTGGGGGGTTTTATATTTCTTGACATTGGAGGTGATCGTCTCTTACTAGGTTGCTAGCTACCGCTGCAACCCGGATAAATCAAATGTATTTAATGGATTTTTATTTTAGCATAGGCAAGAGGTCGATCTTTATTATAAAGGCTGTTCTAATGGTGTACTTTTTGTTTTGATCTGACTCGTTTTTTAGGAGTTATGGGTTTTTATATTTCTTAACATTGGACGTGACCCTCTCTTACTAGGTTACTAGCTATTGCTGCAACCCAGATTCCTTGTTATTCAACGCAAGGGCCGGTAAGTTTGCTATATAGAGGTTTTTGAACAAGGCAATTCTAATAGTATACTTCTTGTTTTGATCTTAATCTTTTTTCAGGAGTTATGGGTTACTTTAGTTTTTACAATGTGGCTTGATCGTCTCTTACTAGGTTGCTAGCTACCGCTGCAACACGGATTCTTAATATTGGACGTGATTGTCGCTTACTAGGTTGCTAGCTACCGCTGCAATCTGGATAATATTTATCATAAACATTTCAGTTAGTATAGGCTAAAGCTCGTTCTTTATTATAAACAGAAAGTTTCCTACACAGGGATTTCGGACAAGGCGGTACTAATGGTGTACTTTTTGTTTTGATCTGACTCCTTTTTTAGGAGCTATAGGTTTTTTTGTTTCTTAACATTGGACGTGATCGTCTCTTACTAGGTTTCTAGCTACCGCTGCAACCTGGATTAACATTAGACATGATCTCCTCTTACTAGGTTGCTAGCTACCGCTGCAACCCAGATTAATATAAATTAATATAGGCAAGAGGTGGTTCTTTATTATAATCCTGCTCTTTCTACCATGCAGACAATGAAATCTTCATAATTTCTCCCCACTTCACCTCTTAAGGTTGGAGAAGTTTTTTCTGCAAGGCCACTATGATCTTCCAAGATTTTTCTTAAGTTATATAAGAAACCTAATAGACAAATACCATTTATGATCAACTATATCGGTCCTTTATGTTACTATAATTAAGTGGCGTATAAAATTTAGTATAGGCAAGAGGTCGTTCTTTATTTTATCGTACGACGTCATATATACCACAGACCTCTTTTCTTTTCCATGTTGCATCAGTTACTATGAGATAGACTTCGTTCCTTACTGTAATTTTTTTAGGAGCTACGGGTTTTTATATTTCTTAACATTGGAGGTGATCGTCTCTTACTAGGTTGCTAGCTACCGCTGCAACCCGGATCAGGCAGCTAACTCAGTCCAATATATGCAATGGTTTGTTCTTCTATTGATCGTCTTTTAATATAAATCTTTAACATAAACTTCATTAATCAGACATTTTAATATATTCTATATGGTCTAGTGGTTAGGATAGCTGGGTCTCACCTAATTGGCCCGAGTTCGATTCCCGGTATGGGAAATTTTTACCTGTGATGATTTCTTAAGAAAAATTAATCATCTATATAATGATTTCTAATAACACTTCAGTTACTCTGGACTAAAGTTCGTTCTTTAATATAAATTATTCAAGCCATTGGATGGTAAGTTTCCTATATAGGGGTTTCGGACAAGGCGGTTCTAATTGTGTACTTTTTTTTCAATCTGACTCTTTTTTTAGGAGCTAGGGGTTTTTATATTTCTTAACATTGGAAGTGATCGTCTCTTACTAGTTTGCTGGCTACCACTGCAACCCGGATAGCTGTCGTTCTTTATTGTAATATAGGCAAGAGCCTATATTACATATATAGGCAAGAGCTTTCTTCAAATTCTATATCGCTTTTCCTCTTAACAACAAATTTTTCGTGGTAAGCTACCATGTCGGGATAGTTTACACTTTCAACACAGTAGGTTTCGTAGTTGCTATTTCCACTGACTACTAGTTCATTTTCATTTCTCCAAGGTTTAAACAATTTTAAAAGATCTCCATAGTAAGCATTTTTCTTCTCGTCAGTTTCAAATGGGTTTACCTTTCTGTGCTGTATGATATACGGTTTAAAAAGCCTTTTTCTGAGGTAGAAGGACCCGTCAGTTAACATCATATTATCATCAGTACCATTACGCTCCCGTTCATACCAAGACAATAACTGAAAAAGACTGATATTTTCCATATGTTCCGGTCTTTTAGGGTAGATATCAATAACCCAGTGGGCAATGTACAAATCACTACTCTGTGGATCGTTTTTAGCAAGCTTTTCAAGCTCCTCATACCTTCTCAGTGTCCTCTTCACCTCGCTCTTTTTCGCAAGGTCAATATATCTAAATTGCCTAGAAATACTATACAATTTAGTACCAAGAAGCCTATCAGCAGCTTCAACTGCTCCAACTTGACGGGTTTTTATGGACTTCAACAAGTAGGACATAGTTCGTTGACCAAGACTTTTGCATGCATTATTTACTTCCTCCCACATTGCTTCTATTTCGACACTCTCTGCTTTTGTCATGTAATCGGTAATGTAATACGGTAATTTAGAGCCCAAATGGCCAATATATTGAACATCAATGTTTGCTTGATTAGCAATAAGTAACGCAGGAGAATAGTCATTTATATAACGCTCGTCATCTCTTCGAAGCAGATGATATATTCTTTTTCTTGGCTTTTTACGGTTTGTACCATGAGCCAAGCAGTCAAGGATGTCATATAATTCTGTTCGTTCCTTTGTAGGACGAGGAAAGCCAAACTTACAATACGTAACCCATCTTCCTCTTTTTCTCTTATACTTTCTTTGACAGTATTTATTACAGCGGTGCACTTGATGGTCTTTGACCAGTTTGTGAAGAGTTGGACTAGTCAATCTATTTGGTATTTCACAAGTTATAATACTATTGATATACTGAATCACTTCAGACGCTGTTGATTTCCCAATAATAGGAGCATCTTCAATCCACAACACACAGTGTACATGAGGCGCACCTCGTTTCTGATACTCGATACGCCAGAAATGATCCTTAATTTTACCAAACAAAGGATTTGTCTTTGAACATATTAGCTCATTAAATATAGGTGTCCATTTTTTGTCAAAGTGCATGGAAACTGCAATTGGATCTAGACACGTCAACTCTGCTGGGGTCATTTTTGCCACACCAGGTAAGTTCTTATGGACAGTCCGTAAATAGTCAATAAATTCAGGAGAGTACCACTCAGCACATGAAACTGTCAAAAACAAAGTCGGTGGACCCAATTGCTCAATCATTGACTTTACTTTATAGGAAAGAGATTGAAAATACTGCTGAGATCCTCTGATTTTTGATTGAACAGAAAACAAAGTCGCTTCCATCTCTCCATCACGGGAATGAAGCCTGTCTATAAATTGACGAGCATTTTGATTTGGTTTCACAGTCCGCAACATATGACCAACGCTATTACACATGTAAGAGAATTCTTGCAATTGGAAGCTGTGAAAAAGAAACTGTTTGTCAAGACGAAACTTAGTATGTCTGCTAAGAAGCCTTGATTTTAAATATTCTGCATTCCTAATCCGAAATGGTCTTGCCTTGTCACGCAAGCCATATTTGCCTTTCGGGAAAAGATTTGGAAACACTTTTAGATCAAGTTCTTCCTGAAATAAGTCTTCGCTCTCACCTTTTAGTTTCTTGATTTGAAATTGGTCAGTACCAAGATCTTTCATTTGCTTAAAATCTTCAATGAAGTCTTTTGGAACCGCTGAATTGAGAGGCTGGACAGAAAAATGTTCAACCAATGTAGATTTTGCACTTTCTGTCAGTTTCTGAAGGATTGCAGCTTCCGGTATTTCAGGTAAATTATCAATACCAACCGCTTTTTCAGCAAGACGGGCTTCAAGTATTTTTTTTAAATCTTCTAGGGTGTATGCATGTATTGTTTTATAGAGACTGTTGTTCTCTCTTAACCACAACAGTGCTTCATGGACTTTTCTCAGATCTATTAGTGCAGTCCAAACATTCTTGTTGTAAGTAGGCTGACCATTGACAATGACTACAAAACTATCAATGTTAAGAAGTTTTTCAGGCTGAATATCTGCATTTGCTTGCACATCAACAGGTAGATATACTATTCTCCCCTTAAGAGCGTCAACAAGTTCTGTTCTAGGTCTCTTCAATGCAGTTACTTGCCCTAATCTGACGATCGTAAGACAAGGCATTACAAATCGAATCATTGCCATTTCAAAATTATTTAAACACTTTATACATTCCGGTGTACAGTCTATATGAAGGTTATTTAATACTGATCGGACATTCTCCTGACTTTTCAACATTTTCCCAGCACAGTAATCACAGACAAAGAATGAATCTATGACATCCTCTTTCCAACCTGTACATTGAATTAGTTCTTCTCTGTCATCTTTGGGTATGTCCTGTTGTAGGTGTTCTAAAATCGTGGCCATCATTACATCAAAACCTTTCTTATTTGAAAGGGATCTTAGACTCTTCAATTGGTATTTTGTCTTTATCTGCTCACAACTGTCACAATGCATTGTGGGGTATACATCCCTAATGTTAGCTACCTTATCAAGGCTCTCACCAAATAATTTTATTATTGTATTTTCATCCACAGAAACTCTAATATTGCCATCACCGTAAATGAAGTCTTGACTATTATTACGACAGAGTCTACTTGACACTTCTTCTATGTGATGACTTAGTTCCTTGTACGAGCCCTCGACTTTTAGTAGATTAATATGTTGTATAATCTTACATTTTGATACTGCCTTATATACGCTATTAATGAAACAGTTCAAGACAGGAAAATGTTGAGCTAGTGCCCTTAGAGAACGCAAATAGCTCTGACATCCCTCATTTGGGCTACAGTATAACGAATGCCCATGCTTTCTTGTGTCCCTGTAATTGATTTCACAATAATCCAAGCCGCCAAGGTAGAAATTAACCACTTTGTCAGTTGAAAATTTTAATGCTATATTGTTTTCAAGGATATCAAAAAGAATTTGACATAATTCAATATCCGTCGGATAGAGCTTGCAGATATCAGGGTAACATTGCCAAGTAACCTGCTGCCCAATTTTTGGTTTTGAATTTTTACTCAGATTGTTATAGGTGACTTCAGCCATCATAATTTCCTTGTCAGATCTAGTTTTAGAGCATTTTTCAATAGTTGTCTCGTACTTTTCAGGACAGTGTGTTCTACTACACAGAGAATTTTTTGCCAAATATTCAGTAGAACTAAACGAACTGTTTAAAACACAGTTAGAAATGCTTTTTTCTTGAGTCGGTGTTCCAGGAATTTGTTCTAAATCATTAGTCTTACAAACACATTTACTAATAACCCTAACAGGCTCGTTTTCGCCATAATTGAAAAACATTGCTTTTCCTTCGCTGTTGATAGGTATGCTTGTATATATATTTTTATTGCTGCTACATAAACTGCAATTGCTCCTTCCAAAATTAATATACGAATTTTCTAAGAAGTACGCCTCCGTATATTCACTGTGTTGTCGAACATTTTCCATTGCATCTATAAACTGTTCCGCAGTTGCCAATCCATACCTTGGAAGCTTTTCGTTAAACTGACAACATTTCTTTTGGATATTGCCATGAAGCTTTGCCAAAGCATTTCTAGCCGACTTTTCAACAGCATCCGCTCTTTCAAAGAGAATTTTAATCTGTAATTTCGAATACTTTTCGTGATCCCGATAAAACATGCGTAAAATGTTTCTCAATTTACAAAGATCAGCCTGCATTTTTGCCATCTTCTTGTATTTCTGAATGTAATTTTTCCCTTTGTCCTTATGCGTTCTTCGGTACAACCTCGCAGAGAATTTAATTTTTTCATTATAGCTTTTGTCACCCCAGTATCTACCCATTATTCTGGTAGCAACTTTTTCTTATGTTTGTTTCGGTAATCTATATCGTTATCATACCGTTCCTTGCTCTTTTGTTTCGCTGTCTCAATTTTCCCTTCTCGATACCCCTGATCCGTAAGATACCTCTGTTTTGCTCTGTCATATTTCATTTTCTTAAATCCTGGATCACAAGACATCTTAGTAGCAATCCTTACGCGTGCTCGAGCTTTATTGCGTTTGGTGGCATTTTTATCTCTTTTAAATAAACTTTTCTTATATTTCAGGATGTTAGCTTTATTTTTTGTGTAGTAAAGTTTTCTATTAGTAGAAATTTGGATTGTTCTATTTTGATATTGTTTTTGGTTATTCTTTCTTTTTTTCCACTCGCGTGAGACCATATTTTTTCAAGATTTAAAATTATTAAGCACACAAAATCCCGTGTCGAGTATCTAAAACCTAGCATAAAACAAAACTAATTTTAAAATTTTCAGGTATTTATCTTGTTTGAATTACAAAATTAGTATTATTGGTTAGACACCATAAATATTTTTGCAGTTTAAATAATAAGTTTAGTGATTCTGGACTGAAAACTAAAATAATTGCAATTATGAGACAATAATATGGAGATATGTACTTTACGGGTTACAGGATACAATAATAAATTTGAACTGAGATGAAAAAAAAATTTCTTCCAGGAGACAAAAAGCAAAACTAATTTTAGAATTTTCATGTATTTTTGTTGTTTAAATTAAAAAATTACTATTACTGATTAGGCATCATAAATATTTTTGCAGTTTACATAATAATTTTAGCGATTAAGCCAAAAAAGAAAATTTTGGTTCCAGGAGTTTCGGTTACTATTGAGACAAGTAGCTATTATTACTATAGAGTTCATTACATGGACTGTTTTATTGCTTCAAAATTCAAATATCTTTGAAAAGACTGCAGTATGAAAATACATCAAAAATGCAATTTTTTTGACAAAATTGATTCTACTTTAAAAAGTATTTTATTTTTAAATACAAAAGTGACTAGATGTTGCAATTTCCTTTAAAATGAGCTATTATACAGCTCTCTATGATTTTCCAGTGCCCAGCTAGCTGAGCAGAAAGAAAAAGCGGAAAGAAAAAAATATCCCGTTTGTGGAGAATAACGTGGTAAAAGTCAATTTTCTTGATTTTCAAGCCAATATATTTTCTTTGTTATTCAAGCCAAAGGGAGGTAAGTTTCCTTTATAGAGGATTCGGACAAGGCGGTTCTAATGGTGTACTTTTTGTTTTGATCTGACTCTTTTTTTAGGAGTTGGGGGGTTTTATATTTCTTGACATTGGAGGTGATCGTCTCTTACTAGGTTGCTAGCTACCGCTGCAACCCGGATCTCCACAAACGGCATCTTTTTTTCCGCTTTTTTTCTCCTCAGCTAGCTGGGCACTGGAAAATCATAGAGAGTTGTATAATAGCTCATTTTAAAGGAAATTGCTACATCTAGTGTCTTTTATATTTAAAAATAAAATAGTTTTTAAAGTAGAATCAATTTTGTCAAAAAACTGCATTTTTGATGTATTTTCATGCTGCAGTCTTTTCAAAGATATTTGAATTTTGAACCAATCAAACAGTTCATGGTAATGAACTCTATAGTAAAAATTTAAATAGGCTAGAGGTCGATCTTTACCATACTATAATGCCTTATGTATGATATCCTAATGATCGTCTTTTTGTAATTCTTTATGGTTCCATATGGTCTAGTGGCTAGGATAGTTAACTTTCACTTAACAGGCTCGGGTTCGATTCCCGGTGTGGGAAAATTTTTAACTCTATAATCTTCGAACATTTGAACCTTTTATAATATATAATGATGTATAATATAAATACTGTAATCTTAACTATAGTGAAGTTGCGTATGCAAGTTAGTATAGGGAAGAGTTCGATCTTTATTATAATCAAGCCAATATATTTCCCTTGCTGTTCAAGCCAAGGGACAGAAAGTTTCCTATACAGGGGTTTCGGACAAGGCGGTTCTAATGGTGTACTTTTTGTTTTGATCTGACTCCTTTTTTAGGAGCTATGGGTTTTTATATTTCTTAACATTGGACGTGATCGTCTCTTACTAGGTTGCTAGCTACCGCTGCAACCCGGATAATAGAGTTCGTTCTTTATTATAATAAAAAATTAAGTTTTCTGTAAAAAATAATTAATTTAAAAGAATATTAAGTAAAAATAGCACTAGATCTAGAGATTTCCTTTAAAATGAGCCATTGAACAACTCTCTACAATGTCCCAGTGCCAAGCTATCTGTGGAAAAGAAGAAGAAGAAGAAGAAAGAAAGAAAAAATATCCCGTTTGTGGGATATTTTTCTTGGCCGAGTGGTCCAAGGCGCTGGTGTTAGTCACTAGTCTCTTCGGAAATGTGGGTTCAAATCCTACCACTGGTATACGATTATGACGTCATTGATCAATCTTTAATATGAAATATGTGATTTTTCGTAAAAAACTGATTCTATTTTAAAAATACATTGTTTTAAGTACAAAAGGTTTTTAACCCAATTAATTTCCTTTAAAATGAGCCATTGAACAACTCTCTACGATGTTCCAGTGCCAAGCTATCTGTGGAAAAGAAGAAGAAAGAAAAAAATATCCCCTTTGTGGAGAATAACGTGGTAAAAGTCAATTTTCTTGATTTTCAAGCCAATATATTTTCTTTGTTATTCAAGCCAAAGGGCGGTAAGTTTCCCTTATAGGAATTTTGGACAAGGCGATACTAATGGTGTACTTTTTGTTTTGATCTGACTCTTTTTTTAGGACTTATGGGTTTTTATATTTCTTAACATTGGACGTGATCGTCTCTTACTAGGTTGCTAGCTACCGCTGCAACCCGGATTAAAATTTAAAAAAGAAACTTGTTTATTTACATTCTAGCTAAAATAATGAAGATAATATGAATGAACCACAGTGTTCAGTTTCTTTGGACTTGAGTTCGTTTTTTAACTATAAATACAAACAGGAAAAAGCCTACGGCTTTTTCTTCTTTTAAATAGTAAGAGACGAAACTCAAACAATCAAGTAGATAACTAAGTCCAATGTATGGAATGGTTTGTTATTTCAGTGATCGTCTTTTAATGTAAGCAGCTAACTAAGTCCAATATAAGCAATTGTTTGTTCTTCTAATGATCATCTTTTAATTTGGCGTTTCTTACTAGGTTGCTAGCTACCACTTATACCCGGATTATGTAATAGGTTGCTAGCTACTGCTGCAACCTAGATATTCTTATTTCTGCTACTATGGGCTAAGGTTCGTTCTTTCATGTAAAACTAGCAAAAAATTTTTTAAGCCTGATGAAGATTTAACTAATGTGTCAAAAGTAAGGTTGCAAGTCGACGATTTTGCTTTGGCCTTATTATAATTTGTATGGTGAAATAATAATATGCATATGGCTCTTAAATCATACTTCTTTATGGTTCCATATGGTCTAGTGGCTAGGATAGTTAACTTTCACTTAACAGGCTCGGGTTCGATTCTCGGTGTGGGAAAATTTTTAACTCTATAATCTTCGAACAATTGAACCTTTTATAATCTATAATGATGTATAATATAAATACTGTAATCTTAACTATAGTGAAGTTGCGTATGCAAGTTAGTGTAGGGAAGAGTTCGATCTTTATTATAATCAAAAACGCATAAGAAAGTTGTTCATATTCATTTTTGTATATTTTTTTTTATATTCAATTTTGTTTTATTCATTTTATATTCGTTATTATAGCTGCGTTTTTTTTCGAAGTTCCGTGTTTCATGGTTCATGTTCCAAGTTTCATGTTCTAGCCCAAAAACGCAGTTTTTGTCGCTTTTGTGTTCTCTGTCCATGTTCCTGGTTGAACGTCTAAAAACGCATTTTAGGAAAAGTGGCAAAATATTCAAAACTGTGGAAACATGTGGAAAAATTCTGAGCTTTTTACTTGCCTGTTTTCTTGTACACATATTTTTCACCTTGGCCTCTATTCAAAAACGCATATTCAGCAGGATCTATGTCCATTTTCTTCCTTTCCATCTTATCCTTTCTTTTGTCATCTACAGATAACTTTTTTCTCTCTGGATAGGGACCAATCGAACACGCAACACGCACAAAGAGCAAGTTCCAAGTTTGAGGAAACAGACAGTCGAACAGGCAACATGATGTTTCGTGTTTCGCAAAAAAACGAAGTTTTGTTAAAACATGCTGTTACGTGTTTTGTCGAAAACGCAAAAATGGCAAAACACGATTAAACCACGGAACCAACCACGCAAAAGAAACGCCACTTATGAATCTGAAAAACATATTGGGGGAGGGGGTTCAAACCCACTAAACCCTTTGGATACGTCCTTGAATGTTATTAATTTACTTTAAAATGATCCATTGAACAACTCTCTACGATGTTCCAGTGCTAAGCTATCTATGGAATATAAAGTTTAAAATACAACCTTACCACGAACTGTTTGATTGCTTCAAAAATCAAATGTCTTTGAAAAGACAGCAGTATGGAAAGACATCAAAAATATAGTTTTTAGTGGAAAAATTTATCCTGTTTTAAAATAATTTGTTTTAGTTACAAAAGGTTTTTAACCCAATTAATTTCCTTTAAAATGAGTTATTGAACAACTTTCTACGATGTTCCAGTGCCAAGCTATCTCTGGAAACAAAAGAAAGAAAGAAAAAAAATATCCCGTTTAGGCAGAATGTTGTAGTAGCTGCCACTTTTCTTGATTTTCAAACCAATATATTTCCCTTGCTGTTCAAGCCAAGGGACAGAAAGTTTCCTATACAGGAGTTTCGGACAAGGCGGTTCTAATGGTTTACTTTTTGTTTTGATCTGACTCCTTTTTTTAGGAACTATGGTTTTTTTTATTTCTTAACATTGGACGTGATCGTCTCTTACTAGGTTGCTAGCTACCGCTGCAACCTGGACTACGTAACTCATTTTAAAGGTAGAACTCTTTCTAATTGATTACAAACAGGAAAAAGCCTACGGCTTTTTCTTCTTTGGAATAGTAAGAGACTAGCCTAAAACAATCAGGTAGCTAACTAAATCAAATGTATGTATTGGGTTTTTATTCCAATGACCGTCTTTTAGTGGAAAGTTTTAATATATTGACCTTAAATATAATAACTGTACTAGCCTATACTTTAGTTAAGTGGCCTATAAAATTTAGTATAGGCAAGAGGTCGTTCTTTATTATATTTAAAATGAGCCATTAAACCATTAAACAGCTCTCTACGATGTTCCAGTGCCAAGCTATCTGTGGAATTACTAACCTATACTATAATTAAGTGGCGTATAAAATTTAGTATAGGCAGGTGGTCGTTCTTTATTATAAATAATCTGACGATCGTAAGACAAGGCATTACAAATCGAATCATTGCCATTTCAAAATTATTTAAACACTTTATACATTCCGGTGTACAGTCTATATGAAGGTTATTTAATACTGATCGGACATTCTCCTGACTTTTCAACATTTTCCCAGCACAGTAATCACAGACAAAGAATGAATCTATGACATCCTCTTTCCAACCTGTACATTGAATTAGTTCTTCTCTGTCATCTTTGGGTATGTCCTGTTGTAGGTGTTCTAAAATCGTGGCCATCATTACATCAAAACCTTTCTTATTTGAAAGGGATCTTAGACTCTTCAATTGGTATTTTGTCTTTATCTGCTCACAACTGTCACAATGCATTGTGGGGTATACATCCCTAATGTTAGCTACCTTATCAAGGCTCTCACCAAATAATTTTATTATTGTATTTTCATCCACAGAAACTCTAATATTGCCATCACCGTAAATGAAGTCTTGACTATTATTACGACAGAGTCTACTTGACACTTCTTCTATGTGATGACTTAGTTCCTTGTACGAGCCCTCGACTTTTAGTAGATTAATATGTTGTATAATCTTACATTTTGATACTGCCTTATATACGCTATTAATGAAACAGTTCAAGACAGGAAAATGTGGAGCTAGTGCCCTTAGAGAATGGAAATAGCTCTGACATCCCTCATTTGGGCTACAGTATAACGAATGCCCATGCTTTCTTGTGTCCCTGTAATTGATTTCACAATAATCCAAGCCGCCAAGGTAGAAATTAACCACTTTGTCAGTTGAAAATTTTAATGCTATATTGTTTTCAAGGATATCAAAAAGAATTTGACATAATTCAATATCCGTCGGATAGAGCTTGCAGATATCAGGGTGACATTGCCAAGTAACCTGCTGCCCAATTTTTGGTTTTGAATTTTTACTCAGATTGTTATAGGTGACTTCAGCCATCATAATTTCCTTGTCAGATCTAGTTTTAGAGCATTTTTCAATAGTTGTCTCGTACTTTTCAGGACAGTGTGTTCTACTACACAGAGAATTTTTTGCCAAATATTCAGTAGAACTAAACGAACTGTTTAAAACACAGTTAGAAATGCTTTTTTCTTGAGTCGGTGTTCCAGGAATTTGTTCTAAATCATTAGTCTTACAAACACATTTACTAATAACCCTAACAGGCTCGTTTTCGCCATAATTGAAAAACATTGCTTTTCCTTCGCTGTTGATAGGTATGCTTGTATATATATTTTTATTGCTGCTACATAAACTGCAATTGCTCCTTCCAAAATTAATATACGAATTTTCTAAGAAGTACGCCTCCGTATATTCACTGTGTTGTCGAACATTTTCCATTGCATCTATAAACTGTTCCGCAGTTGCCAATCCATACCTTGGAAGCTTTTCGTTAAACTGACAACATTTCTTTTGGATATTGCCATGAAGCTGTGCCAAAGCATTTCTAGCCGACTTTTCAACAGCATCCGCTCTTTCAAAGAGAATTTTAATCTGTAATTTCGAATACTTTTCGTGATCCCGATAAAACATGCGTAAAATGTTTCTCAATTTACAAAGATCAGCCTGCATTTTTGCCATCTTCTTGTATTTCTGAATGTAATTTTTCCCTTTGTCCTTATGCGTTCTTCGGTACAACCTCGCAGAGAATTTAATTTTTTCATTATAGCTTTTGTCACCCCAGTATCTACCCATTATTCTGGTAGCAACTTTTTTCTTATGTTTGTTTCGGTAATCTATATCGTTATCATACCGTTCCTTGCTCTTTTGTTTCGCTGTCTCAATTTTCCCTTCTCGATACCCCTGATCCGTAAGATACCTCTGTTTTGCTCTGTCATATTTCATTTTCTTAAATCCTGGATCACAAGACATCTTAGTAGCAATCCTTACGCGTGCTCGAGCTTTATTGCGTTTGGTGGCATTTTTATCTCTTTTAAATAAACTTTTCTTATATTTCAGGATGTTAGCTTTATTTTTTGTGTAGTAAAGTTTTCTATTAGTAGAAATTTGGATTGTTCTATTTTGATATTGTTTTTGGTTATTCTTTCTTTTTTTCCACTCGCGTGAGACCATATTTTTTCAAGATTTAAAATTATTAAGCACACAAAATCCCGTGTCGAGTATCTAAAACCTAGCATAAAACAAAACTAATTTTAAAATTTTCAGGTATTTATCTTGTTTGAATTACAAAATTAGTATTATTGGTTAGACACCATAAATATTTTTGCAGTTTAAATAATAAGTTTAGTGATTCTGGACTGAAAACTAAAATAATTGCAATTATGAGACAATAATATGGAGATATGTACTTTACGGGTTACAGGATACAATAATAAATTTGAACTGAGATGAAAAAAAAATTTCTTCCAGGAGACAAAAAGCAAAACTAATTTTAGAATTTTCATGTATTTTTGTTGTTTAAATTAAAAAATTACTATTACTGATTAGGCATCATAAATATTTTTGCAGTTTACATAATAATTTTAGCGATTAAGCCAAAAAAGAAAATTTTGGTTCCAGGAGTTTCGGTTACTATTGAGACAAGTAGCTATTATTACTATAGAGTTCATTACATGGACTGTTTTATTTCTTCAAAATTCAAATATCTTTGAAAAGACTGCAGTATGAAAATACATCAAAAATGCAATTTTTTTGACAAAATTGATTCTACTTTAAAAAGTATTTTATTTTTAAATACAAAAGTGACTAGATGTTGCAATTTCCTTTAAAATGAGCTATTATACAGCTCTCTATGATTTTCCAGTGCCCAGCTAGCTGAGCAGAAAGAAAAAGCGGAAAGAAAAAAATATCCCGTTTGTGGAGAATAACGTGGTAAAAGTCAATTTTCTTGATTTTCAAGCCAATATATTTTCTTTGTTATTCAAGCCAAAGGGAGGTAAGTTTCCTTTATAGAGGATTCGGACAAGGCGGTTCTAATGGTGTACTTTTGTTTTGATCTGACTCTTTTTTTAGGAGTTGGGGGGTTTTATATTTCTTGACATTGGAGGTGATCGTCTCTTACTAGGTTGCTAGCTACCGCTGCAACCCGGATAATATTAAGCACACAAAATCCCGTGTCGAGTATCTAAAACCTAGCATAAAACAAAACTAATTTTAAAATTTTCAGGTATTTATCTTGTTTGAATTACAAAATTAGTATTATTGGTTAGACACCATAAATATTTTTGCAGTTTAAATAATAAGTTTAGTGATTCTGGACTGAAAACTAAAATAATTGCAATTATGAGACAATAATATGGAGATATGTACTTTACGGGTTACAGGATACAATAATAAATTTGAACTGAGATGAAAAAAAAATTTCTTCCAGGAGACAAAAAGCAAAACTAATTTTAGAATTTTCATGTATTTTTGTTGTTTAAATTAAAAAATTACTATTACTGATTAGGCATCATAAATATTTTTGCAGTTTACATAATAATTTTAGCGATTAAGCCAAAAAAGAAAATTTTGGTTCCAGGAGTTTCGGTTACTATTGAGACAAGTAGCTATTATTACTATAGAGTTCATTACATGGACTGTTTTATTGCTTCAAAATTCAAATATCTTTGAAAAGACTGCAGTATGAAAATACATCAAAAATGCAATTTTTTTGACAAAATTGATTCTACTTTAAAAAGTATTTTATTTTTAAATACAAAAGTGACTAGATGTTGCAATTTCCTTTAAAATGAGCTATTATACAGCTCTCTATGATTTTCCAGTGCCCAGCTAGCTGAGCAGAAAGAAAAAGCGGAAAGAAAAAAATATCCCGTTTGTGGAGAATAACGTGGTAAAAGTCAATTTTCTTGATTTTCAAGCCAATATATTTTCTTTGTTATTCAAGCCAAAGGGAGGTAAGTTTCCTTTATAGAGGATTCGGACAAGGCGGTTCTAATGGTGTACTTTTTGTTTTGATCTGACTCTTTTTTTAGGAGTTGGGGGGTTTTATATTTCTTGACATTGGAGGTGATCGTCTCTTACTAGGTTGCTAGCTACCGCTGCAACCCGGATCTTATATAGTAATTATGACGTCACTGCATTAAAAATACAGTTTTTATTGGAAAAATTTATTCTCTTTTAGAAATAATTTATTTTAGTTACTATAGATTTTTAACCCAATTAATTTCCTTTAAAATGAGCTATTGAACAACCCTCTACGATGTTCCAGTGCCAAGCTATCTCTGGATACAAAAAAGAAAAAAAAAGAAAAAAATATCTCGTTTGGGGAGAATAACGTGGTTAAAGTCAATTTTCTCGATTTTCAAGCCAATATATTTCCCTTGCTGTTCAAGCCAAGGGACAGAAAGTTTCCTATACAGGGGTTTCGGACAAGGCGGTTCTAATGGTGTACTTTTTGTTTTGATCTGACTCTTTTTTTAGGAGTTATGGGGTTTTATATTTCTTAACATTGGAGGTGATCGTCTCTTACTAGGTTGCTAGCTACCGCTGCAACCCGGATGATGTTCCAGTGCCAAGCTATCTATGGAATATAAAGTTTTAATATAACTTTACCACGAACTGCTTGATTGCTTCAAAAATTTTAACTCAATTATTAAATACTTCAGTTACTATTGGTTACAGTTAGTTCCTTATTGTAATGCTAGCTACCGCTGCCACCCGGATAATAAACTGATTAAAAACAGGAAAAAGCCTAAGGCTTTTTCTTCTTTTAAATAGTAAGAGACGAACCTCAAACAATCAAGTAGATAACTAATTCCAATGTATGCAATTGTTTGTTATTTCAATGATCGTCTTTTAATGTAAAATTACATAATCCATATTTATGTTTCAGTTAACATGGGCTAGGTGTCCTTCTTTATTGTAATCCTTATTGTAATTTCTAGCTACCGCTGCAACCCGGATAATAAACTGATTACAAACAGGAAAAAGCCTAAGGCTTTTTCTTCTTTGAAATAGTAAGAGACGAACCTCAAACAATCAAGTAGCTAACTAATTCCAATGTATGCAATTGTTTGTTATTCCAATGATCGTCTTTTAATGTAAATTTGTTATTTCAGTGATCGTCTTTTAATGTAAAAAAAAATATATATACTGTAATCTTAACTATAGTAAAGTTGCGTATGCAAGTTAGTATAGGGAAGAGTTTGATCTTTATTATACTGGAAACAAAGAAAAGAGAAAAAAATATCCCGTTAAGGCAGAATGTTGTAGTAGCTGCCACTTTTCTTGATTTTTTAGTACTGATTTTTTAACTTGCGTGTAGCTTGCTTTGATCTAACCATTATGTATTCATGAATGAGACCATTTACAGTTTTGACGTTTCTTATATAGTAATTATGACGTCACTGCATCAAAAATACAGTTTTTATTGGAAAAATTTATTCTCTTTTAGAAATAATTTATTTTAGTTACAAAAGGTTTTTAACCCAATTAATTTCCTTTAAAATGAGCTATTGAACAACCCTCTACGATGTTCCAGTGCCAAGCTATCTGTGGAAAAGAAAAAGAAAAAAAAAAAGAAAAAAATATCCCGTTTGGGGAGAATAACGTGGTAAAAGTCTATTTTCTTGATTTTCAAGCCAATATATTTTCTTTGTTATTCAAGCCAAAGGGCGGTAAGTTTCCTTTATGGAGGATTTGGACAAGGCGGTTCTAATGGTGTACTTTTTGTTTTGTTGTATATGGACTAAGGTTCGTTCTTTCATGTAAAACTAGCAAAACATTTTTTAAGCCTGATGAAGATTTAACTAATGTGTCAAAAGTAAGGTTGCAAGTCGACGATTTTGTTTTGGCCTTATTATAATTGGTATGGTGAAATAATAATACGCATATGGCTCTTAAATCATACTTCTTTATGGTTCAATATGGTCTAGTGGCTAGGATAGTTAACTTTCACTTAACAGGCTCGGGTTCGATTCCCGGGGTGGGAAAATTTTTAACTCTATAATCTTCGAACATTTGAACCTTTTATAATTTATAATGATGCATAATATAAATACTGTAATTTTAACTATAGTGAAGTTGCGTATGCAAGTTAGTATAGGGAAGAGTTCGATCTTTATTATAAAAATATCCCGTTTGGGGAGAATAACGTGGTTAAAGTCAATTTTCTTGATTTTCAAGCCAATATATTTCCCTTGCTGTTCAAGCCAAGGGACAGAAAGTTTCCTATACAGGGGTTTCGGACAAGGCGGTTCTAATGGTGTACTTTTTGTTTTGATCTGACTCCTTTGTTAGGAACTATGGGTTTTTATATTTCTTAACATTGGACGTGATCGTCTCTTACTAGGTTACTAGCTACCGCTGCAACCCGGAGGTTGCTAGCTACCGCTGCAACCCGGATCAATTATTACTTCTCGATACGCCTGGTCGGTTGAATACCTTTGCTTTTTTCTTTTCAAGATACTATCTCTGTTGTTTGTGTAGTACTGTTTTTTCAACTTGCGTGAAGCTTGCTTGATTGAAACCATTATGTAATTATGAATGAGAACATTTACAGTTCTGACGCTTCTTATATAGTAATTATGACGTCACTGCGTAATGATTTTATTGACGTCATAGCGCAATGATATTATTTCATGACGTCTTCAGAAACAACAATATAATTTCGTGTTTTTCTATTCACGTCATAGCTCTAATATAAAACTATGATGACATTCATTATTTATCTAGTAGGGTTTCAGACAAGGTAATTCTAATGATGTACTTTTGTTTTGATCTGACTCTATTTTTAGTAGTTTTGTTATATTTCTTAGCATTGGACTGATCGTCTCTTACTAGGTTGCTAGCTACTGCTGCAACCCAAATTCACATATATATATTTATTTATTTCTTAGCATTGGACTGATCGTCTCTTACTAGGTTGCTAGCTACTGCTGCAACCCAAATTCACATATATATTTATTTATGAGAGGCAGCCTGGCCGAGTGGTCCAAGGCACTGGTGTTAGCCACCAGTCTCTTCGGAGGCGTGGGTTCAAATCTTACCGCTGGTATACGATTATGTTTGAAAGACTGGAGTGTGAAAAGACATCGAAAATGCAGTTTTTGGTGGAAAAATTTATTCTCTTTTAGAAATAATTTATTTTAGTTACAAAAGGTTTTTAACCCAATTAATTTCCTTTAAAATGAGCTATTAAACAACCCTCTACGATGTTCCAGTGCCAAGCTATCTCTGGATACAAAAAAAAAGAAAAGAGAAAAAAATATCCCGTTTGGGGAGAATAACGTGGTTAAAGTCAATTTTCTTGATTTTCAAGCCAATATATTTCCCTTGCTGTTCAAGCCAAGGGACAGAAAGTTTCCTATACAGGGGTTTCGGACAAGGCGGTTCTAATGGTGTACTTTTTGTTTTGATCTGACTCCTTTTTTAGGAACTATGGGTTTTTATATTTCTTAACATTGGACGTGATCGTCTCTTACTAGGTTGCTAGCTACCGCTGCAACCCGGACTATAATCTTCGAACATTCGAACCTTTTATAATTTATAATGATGTATAATATAAATACTGTAATCTTCACTATAGTGAAGTTGCCTATGCAAGTTAGTATAGGGAAGAGTTCGATCTTTATTATAATTACTATAGATTTTTAACCCAATTAATTTCCTTTAGAATGAGCTATTGAACAACCCTCTACGATGTTCCAGTGCCAAGCTATCTGTGGAAAAGAAAAAAAAAGAAAAGAGAAAAAAATATCCCGTTTGGGGAGAATAACGTGGTTAAAGTCAATTTTCTTGATTTTCAAGCCAATATATTTCCCTTGCTGTTCAAGCCAAGGGACAGAAAGTTTCCTATAAAGGGTTTTCGGACAAGGCGGTTCTAATGGTGTACTTTTTGTTTTGATCTGACTCCTTTGTTAGGAACTATGGGTTTTTATATTTCTTAACATTGGACGTGATCGTCTCTTACTAGGTTGCTAGCTATCACTGCAACCCGGAAAAAAAAACACATTGTGCCCACACCGTTCTTTACTCAGGCAGTGCTAGCGCGCTGCCTATGATAATAAACTGATTACACACAGGAAAAAGCCTACGGCTTTTTCTTCTTTTAAATAGTAAGAGACGAGTCTCAAATAATCAAGTAGCTAGCTAATTCCAAAGGTATTCAATTTTTGTTATTCCAATGATCGTTTTTTATTGTAACTAGGTTTCAGCCATCTCTACAGCCATGATACTATTGGAAATTACATAATCCCTATTTATGTTTTAGTTAACATGGGCAAGGTGTCGTTCTTTATTGTATATGGACTAAGGTTCGTTCTTTCATGTAAAACTAGCAAAACATTTTTTAAGCCTGATGAAGATTTAACTAATGTGTCAAAAGTAAGGTTGCAAGTCGACGATTTTGTTTTGGCCTTATTATAATTGGTATGGTGAAATAATAATACGCATATGGCTCTTAAATCATACTTCTTTATGGTGCAATATGGTCTAGTGGCTAGGATAGTTAACTTTCACTTAACAGGCTCGGGTTCGATTCCCGGGGTGGGAAAATTTTTAACTCTATAATCTTCGAACATTTGAACCTTTTATAATTTATAATGATGCATAATATAAATACTGTAATCTTAACTATAGTGAAGTTGCGTATGCAAGTTAGTATAGGGAAGAGTTCGATCTTTATTATAATCTTAACATTGGACGTGATCGTCTCTTACTAGGTTGCTAGCTACCGCTGCAACCCGGATTTGATTCGGTAATCTTCATCATTACCATACCGTTCCTTGATCTTTTGTTTGGCTGTCTCAATTTTTGCATGTCTATAATCTTCATCATTGTGATAACACATCTTGCTGTTTTGTTTTCCTCTCTCATTTATTACTTCTCGATACGCCTGGTCGGTTGAATACCTTTGCTTTTCTCTCTTCGAGATACTATCTCTCTTGTTTGTGTAGTACTGTTTTTTAACTTGCGTATACCTTGCTTTGATCTAACCATTATCTAATTATGAATGAGAACATTTACAGTTCTGACGCTTCTTATATAGTAATAATTGTCTCTTACTAGGTTGCTAACTACCGCTGCAACCCGTATAATCTTCGAACATTAGAAGCTCTAAACCTTTTATAATTTATAATGAACCACATCGATCCTTTACGTAACTTTACTATACATTCAAATGATTGTCTTTTGATGTAATGATTCGATCTGACACAATTTTTAGGACTTATGGGTTATTTTATTTCTTAGTATGGGACGTGATCGCCTCTTACTAGGTTGCTAGCTACCGCTGCAACCTGGAAGGATTTGTTAATTGTTCAGGTGGTGGGACAAAAACTTCTTTTTCTTCCAACGAACTATTATTTATAACACTTGAAAATTTTGTTTTTTGGGTCTTGTCTTATTTGATGGTCCAGGTTGGTGATTTTCATCCATTGTGAATTTAATACCAATATCCTTTGCTTTAGCTGCCCTTATTGGTCTAGTATCACAAAATTACAAACACGTAAAGCCTATGGCTTTTTCTTAATTTGTTTTTTAAGATACGACCTGGCTACAACCTACAATTATGACATCATTGATCAATCTTGTGCGTAAGAAATACAGTTTTACGTAAAAAATTGATTTCTATTTAAAAATTAATTTTTTTAATTACAGAAGATTTTTAACCACATCAATTTTCTTTAAAATGAGCCATTAAACAGCTCTCTACGATGCTCCAGTGTCAAGCTATCTGAGGAGGAAAAGAGATGTATTTAAAATATCGTAGTTAAAGCAACTTATCTTGTTTTTCAAACCAATTAATTTTCCTCATTATTGAATCCAAGGGACGGTAAATTTCCTATATAGGGGTTTCGGGAAAGTCGATTCTAATAGTGTACTTCTTGTTTGATCCGACACTATTTTCAGGAGTTATGGGCTATTACATTTCTTAGTATTGGACGTGATCGCTTCTTAATATGTTACAGCTAGCTACCGCTGCAACCTGGATATCCGATAAAATGATAAAATTACGATCCAACAGGAAAAAACCTATGGCTTTCTCTTAGTTGGAATAGTAAGAGATGATCCTTAGTAAGGCACTATATTCTAAATAAGCAACTTTTCAAAAGATGCTTGTATTATCTTAACTTTTAGCCACTATGTGCCGCTGTTTGTTCTTACTAGGTTTCAGCTGTATCCGATAAAACTTACATAGTCCTCATTTATAATGAACTATATCGATACTTTATGCAAATCTTTTAATTACAAAAGGCACTAAATGTAGCAATTTTCTTTAAAATAAGTCATTAAACAGCTTTCTATGATTTTCCAGTGCCCAGCAAGCCGGAAGGAAATAAAAGGAAAAAAAGATACCGTCGATTCAGAATATCATAGATCAAGCCACTTTTCTTGTTTTTAAAGCCAACATATTTTCTTCGTTGTTCCAGACAAGAGAGTGTAAGTTTCCTATGTAGAGACTGTGAGTTTTGGACAAGGTGGTTTTAATGGTGTACTTTACGTTTCGATCTGACACTAATTTTAGGAGTTACGGGTTAATGTGTTTCTCAGTATGTGACGTGATCGTCTCTTACTAGGATTTGTGAAGAATAACGTGGTAAAAGTCAATTTTCTTGATTTTCAAGCCAATATATTTTCTTTGTTATTCAAGCCAAAGGACGGTAAGTTTTCTTTATATAGGTTTCGGACAAGGCGGTTGTAATGGTGTACTTTTTGTTTTGATCTGACTCTTATTTTAGGAGTTGGGGGGTTTTATATTTCTTAACATTGGAGGTGATCGTCTCTTACTAGGTTGCTAGCTACCGCTGCAACCCGGATGTACAAAAATCAAATATCTTTAAAGACTGCAGCATGAAAAGACATCAAAAATGCATTTCTTGGTGGAAAAATTTATTCTCTTTTAGAAATAATTTATTTTTTAGGAACTATGGGTTTTTATATTTCTTAACATTGGACGTGATCATCTCTTACTAGGTTGCTAGCTACCGCTGCAACCCGGATAAATATTGCTCCATCATCATTGAGCTGTCTATGATATTTCAGTTAATATGAGCAAGTGTTAATTCTTTATTATAAAAAAACAGGAAAAATCCTACTGTCTTTTTCTTAATTGGAATAGTAAGAGATGACCAGGATACAGCCTACGATTAAAACATCTTTGATCAATCTTTAACCTGAAATTATAATCTTATTTTAGTTACTATGAGCTGGATGTTCGTTCTTTACTGTAACTTTACTGTAAATAAACTACCAATGCAAACCGGATTTCGTAACATTGGACTGATCGTCTCTTACTAGGTTGCTAGCTACCGCTGCAACCCAGATTCTATGCTGTATGATTACAAACAGGAAAAAGCCTACGGCTTTTTCTTCTTTGAAATAGTAAGAGACGCACCTCAAACAATCAAGTAGCTAACTAAGTCCAAATTATGCAATAGTTTGTTATTCCAATGATCGTCTCTTAATGTAATCTTCTTTTAAAGAAGGAAAAGCCAATCGTTTAATATTGATCCCTTACTACAGGTGGATTTGAACCCGCAAACCTCGAATCATGAGGCACACTTTCATCCATTGTGCTGTAGTAAGGTATTCATTGATTTGATTTTTCCACAAATCTGTGTATATACGGATAAATAGATTTTGATAAACGTATTCTAACGGCTATACTAACTTGACTATTCATTATAATGATTCCTTACTGTAATCACTCTATTCACGTCATAGCTCTAATATAAAACTATGATGATCTTATATAGTAATTATGACGTCACTGCATCAAAAATACAGTTTTTATTGGAAAAATTTATTCTCTTTTAGAAATAATTTATTTTAGTTACAAAAGGTTTTTAACCCAATTAATTTCCTTTAAAATGAGCTATTGAACAACCCTCTACGATGTTCCAGTGCCAAGCTATCTCTGGAAAAGAAAGAAAAAAAAAAGAAAAAAATATCCCTTTTGACGAGAATAACGTGGTAAAAGTCAATTTTCTTGATTTTCAAGCCAATATATTTCCCTTGCTGTTCAAGCCAAGGGACAGAAAGTTTCCTATACAGGGGTTTTGGACAAGGCGGTTCTAATGGTGTACTTTTTGTTTTGATCTGACTCGTCTGTTAGGAACTACGGGTTTTTATATTTCTTAACATTGGACGTGATCGTCTCTTACTAGGTTGCTAGCTACCGCTGCAACCCGGATTTATGATGAACAATATCGGTCCTTTAGGTAAACTTTACTAACCTATAATATAGTTAAGTGGCCGATAAAATTTAGTATAGGCAAGAGGTCGTTCTTTATTATAATATTGTGATATTCATGAATGAGACCATTTACAGTTTTGACGTTTCTTATATAGTAATTATGACGTCACTGCATCAAAAATACAGTTTTTATTGGAAAAATTTATTCTCTTTTAGAAATAATTTATTTTAGTTACAAAAGGTTTTTAACCCAATTAATTTCCTTTAAAATGAGCTATTGAACAACCCTCTACGATGTTCCAGTGCCAAGCTATCTCTGGAAAAGAAAGAAAAAAAAAAAGAAAAAAATATCTCGTTTGGGGAGAATAACGTGGTAAAAGTCAATTTGCTTGATTTTCAAGCCAATATATTTCCCTTGCTGTTCAAGCCAAGGGACAGAAAGTTTCCTATACAGGGGTTTCGGACAAGGCGATTCTAATGGTGTACTTTTTGTTTTGATCTGACTCCTGCTTTAGGAGCTATGGGTTTTTATATTTCTTAACATTGGACGTGATCGTCTCTTACTAGGTTGCTAGCTACCGCTGCAACCCGGATTCCAAAACCAAACTGCATTTTCTATGACGTGAAAGGCCCTTTTATTAGAAAATCTTCCATAAAATAATTTTATTTCGTGGTTCGCTAAGGTTATTATACAAACTGCAAAAACATTTCTGGTGTCTGAGCAATAATTCTAATATTTTTATTAAAACTAGGAAAATACCTGAACATTTTAAAATTAGTTTCTAAAATTAGTTGGATTCTAGATATTTTAACACGTGGTATAATTTTAACATAATTTTACAGTCTAAAATGGATTTAAAAATTGAAATATTGGATATTCATCTTAGTCGGATCTCAGAAATCCCTAAGAAAGACGTATTTGTCAAAGTAAAAATTGGAGGCTATAAATACACAACAATGTATTACGAATCACCTGGAAAAATCGATAATTTATCTGATAGTAGATAAATTATTCCGAAAGATGGAGTTCCACTTGAAGAAAAGGTATTTCCTTAATCGCTATGGAAAAGGAAAAATTGGCGAAAATCATCTGATTTTAGAGTCAATTTTCGGCAAAAGACGAATGGAAATTAGAATATTCAACGGAATATTAATCCCTTACTACAGGTGGATTTGAACCCACAAACCTCCAATCATGAGGTACACTTTCATCCATTGTGCTGTAGTAAGGTTTTCATTGATTTGATTTTTCCATAAATCTGTGTAAATATGGATAAATAGATTTTGATAAACGTATTCTAATGGCAATCTTTGGAAATTTCAATTGAATCATTTTAAATTAGAGTATAGATAAGACTATGTTATTATATGACAATCAGTATCAGTTTTCAGTTCTATATATATTATTTAATATTTTAATCACTATGGCTAGTGTTTGTTCTTATAGTTATTACGTGTTTGAGTCTTAAATTACAATCTTTTTTATTTACTATGGGCTGAAGTTCATTCTTTATTGTATTATTCAAGCCAAAGGGCGGTAAGTTTCCTTTATAGAGGTTTCGGACAAGGCGGTTCTAATGGTGTACTTTTTGTTTTGATCTGACTCTTTTTTTAGGAGTTGGGGGTTTTATATTTCTTTACATTGGAGGTGATCGTCTCTTACTAGGTTGCTAGCTACCGCTGCAACCCGGAATATATAAATACTGTAATCTTAACTATAGTGAAGTTGCGTATGCAAGTTAGTATAGGGAAGAGTTTGATCTTTATTATAATTTGATCTGACTCCTTTTTTAGGAACTATGGGTTTTTATATTTCTTAACATTGGACGTGATCGTCTCTTACTATGTTGCTAGCTACCGCTGCAACCCGGATACCGCTGCAACCCGGAATATCTTCTGTCGGTTGAATACCTTTGCTTTTCTCTTTTCTAGATGCTATCTCTGTTTTTGTGTAGTACTGTTTTTTAAAATTACGTATAACTCGCTTAGAAGGCTTGTATCAAGTACCAATAACCTAACAGCAAATAAAGCTAATTTTTAAATTTTCAGGTATTTTGTTCGTTTGAATGAAAGATTAAAATTATTGCTCGGATATCATAAATATTTTTGCGATTTACATAGTAACTTTAGCAATTCTAAACTGAAAAATGAGATATATAAAAAAATTGAATTTTTCGGTCTGAAATACATATTAAATCTCACGTCAGGTAGTTATTATGTACTAGCTACATTAAATGACTATGACGTCATGGATCAATATTGTACATAAAAAATTAAGTTTTTCGTAAAAAATTGATTCTATTTAAAAAAAAGTTAAGTAAAAATGGCACTAAATCTAGAAATTTCCTTTAAAATGAGCCATTGAACAATTCTCTACGATGTTCTAGTGCCACGCTATCGGTGGAAAAGAAGAAAGAAAAAAATATGCCGTTTGTGGAGAATAGTGTGGTTAAAGTCAATTTTCTTGATTTTCAAGCCAATACATTGTCTTTGCTATTCAAGTCAAAGCGCGGTAAGTTTCCTTTATAGGGGTTTTGGACAAGACGGTTCCAATTTTGTTATTTTTGTTTTTATCTGAATCTTATTTTAGGAGTTAGGGGTTTTTATATTTCTTAACATTGGACGAGATCGTCTCTTACTAAGTTGCTAGCTACCGCTGCAACCCGGATGCAACCCTAAAAACAGGAAAAAGCCTACGGCTTTTTCTTCTTTGAAACAGTAAGAGATGAACCTCCAATGATCAAGTAGCCAACTTATTCCAATGCATGCAATAGTTTTTTATTCCAATGATCGTCTTTCAATGTAATAACTATTTCATTATTTACTATGGGGCATTATCGTCTCTTACCGGGTTCTAGCTACCGCCTCAACCCGGGTAGGCTGTAAGCTACTATTACAACCCGGATTCCACTTACTGTGGGCTATAACTCGTCCTTTAATGTAATCAAGTAGCTAGCTAATTCCAATGTATGCAATTGTTTGTTATTCCAATGATCGTCTTTTATTGTTATTTTTAACCCCACTAATTTCCTTTAAAATGAGTCGTTGAACAACTCTCTACGATGTTACAGTGCCAAGCTATCTGTTGAATTACTAACCAATACTATAATTAAGTGGCGTGTAAAATTTAGTATAGGCAAGAGGTCGTTCTTTATTATAAATATCTGTGGAAAAAAAAAAAGAAAAAAAGAAAAAAATATCCCGTTTGGGGAGAATAACGTGGTTAAAGTCAATTTTCTTGATTTTCAAGCCAATATATTTCCCTTGCTGTTCAAGCCAAGGGACAGAAAGTTTCATATACAGGGGTTTCGGACAAGGTGGTTCTAAGGGTGTACTTTTTGTTTTGATCTGACTCCTTTGTTAGGAACTATAGGTTTTTATATTTCTTAACATTGGACGTGATCGTCTCTTACTAGGTTGCTAGCTACCGCTGCAACCCGGATTTTGGCCTTATTATAATTGGTATGGTGAAATAATAATATGCATATGGTTCTTAAATCATACTTCTTTATGGTTCCATATGGTCTAGTGGCTAGGATAGTTAACTTTCACTTAACAGGCTCGGGTTCGATTCCCGGTGTGGGAAAATTTTTAACTCTATAATCTTCGAACATTTGAACCTTTTATAATCTATAATGATGTATAATATAAATACTGTAATCTTAACTATAGTGAAGTTGCGTATGCAAGTTAGTATAGGGAAGAGTTCGATCTTTATTATAATTTAAAATGAGCCATTGAAAAACTCTGCGATGTTCCATTGCCAAGCTATCTGTGGAAAAAAAAGAAAAAGAGGAAAAAAAGATGCCGTTTAGGCAGAGTGCTGTAGTAGCTGCCACTTTTCTTGATTTTCAAGCCAATAATTCCCTTGCTTTTCAAGCCGTGGGGCAGAAAGTTTCCTATATAGGGGTTTCGGACAAGGCGGTTCTAATGGTTTACTTTTTGTTTTGATCTGAATCTATTTTTAGGACTTATGGGTTATTATATTTCTTAACATTGGACTTGATCGTCTCTTACTAGATTTGAACAAAATTAGATGAAATTAATTAGCTAATTTGACATGACATAGTAGGTAACTAAGGGCAGGAGCTTGTTCTTTACTATAACAACCAGGATGATGTCAGTTACAACCTGGAATTTGTTTTATGCTAATTCATTACAAACAGGAAAAAGCCTACGGCTTTTTCTTCTTTGAAATAGTAAGAGACGAACCACAAGTAACTACCCTTGGAACCACCATATATCAGTTACTATACATGAGCGATCGTTCTTTACTGTAAAAAGATTAAAACTATTGTTCAGACACCATAAATATTTTTGCAGTTTATAACTTTAGCGATTCTGAACTAAAAAAATAAATAAAATAAAAATTAATTTTTTCAATTTTTACGTCACGTCGCTAATTAAGTCATATATGGTTATTAGTACACAATAGGTTTTAGATATTACGTCATGTCACTTATTACGTCATATATGGCTATTAGTAGATGATCGGTAAAATATTCGTTCTTTATTATAATTCTCTTTTAGAAATAATTTATTTTAGTTACTATAGATTTTTAACCCAATTAATTTCCTTTAAAATGAGCTATTGAACAACTCTCTACGATGTTCCAGTGCCAAGCTATCTCTGGATACAAAAGAAAAGAGAAAAAAAATATCCCGTTTAGGCAGAATGTTGTAGTAGCTGCCACTTTTCTTGATTTTCAACCCAATATATTTCCCTTGCTGTTCAAGCCAAGGGACAGAAAGTTTCCTATACAGGGGTTTCGGACAAGGCGGTTCTAATGGTGTACTGTTTGTTTTGATCTGACTCCATTTTTAGGAACTATGGGTTTTTACATTTCTTAACATTGGACGTGATTGTCTCTTACTAGGTTGCTAGCTACCGCTGCAACCCGGATTTCCTTTAAAATGAGCTTTTGAACAACTATCTACGATGTTCCAGTGCCAAGCTATCTCTGGAAACAAAGAAAAGAGAAAAAAAATATCCCGTTTAGGCAGAATGTTGTAGTAGCTGCCACTTTTCTTGATTTTTTAGTACTGATTTTTTAACTTGCGTGTAGCTTGCTTTGATCTAACCATTATGTATTCATGAATGAGACCATTTACAGTTTTGACGTTTCTTATATAGTAATTATGACGTCACTGCATCAAAAATACAGTTTTTAGTGGAAAAATTTATTCTCTTTTAGAAATAATTTATTTTAGTTACTATAGATTTTTAACCCAATTAATTTCATTTAAAATGAGCTATTGAACAACCCTCTACGATGTTCCAGTGCCAAGCTATCTCTGGATACAAAAAAAAAGAAAAGAGAAAAAAATATCCCGTTTGGGGAGAATAACGTGGTTAAAGTCAATTTTCTTGATTTTCAAGCCAATATATTTCCCTTGCTGTTCAAGCCAAGGGACAGAAAGTTTCCTATACAGGGGTTTCGGACAAGGCGGTTCTAATGGTGTACTTTTTGTTTTGATCTGACTCCTTTTTTAGGAACTATGGGTTTTTATATTTCTTAACATTGGACGTGATCGTCTCTTACTAGGTTGCTAGCTACCGCTGCAACCCGGACTATAATCTTCGAACATTCGAACCTTTTATAATTTATAATGATGTATAATATAAATACTGTAATCTTCACTATAGTGAAGTTGCCTATGCAAGTTAGTATAGGGAAGAGTTCGATCTTTATTATAATTACTATAGATTTTTAACCCAATTAATTTCCTTTAGAATGAGCTATTGAACAACCCTCTACGATGTTCCAGTGCCAAGCTATCTGTGGAAAAGAAAAAAAAAGAAAAGAGAAAAAAATATCCCGTTTGGGGAGAATAACGTGGTTAAAGTCAATTTTCTTGATTTTCAAGCCAATATATTTCCCCTGCTGTTCAAGCCAAGGGACAGAAAGTTTCCTATACAGGGGTTTCGGACAAGGTGGTTCTAATGGTGTACTTTTTGTTTTGATCTGACTCCTTTGTTAGGAACTATGGGTTTTTATATTTCTTAACATTGGACGTGATCGTCTCTTACTAGGTTGCTAGCTATCACTGCAACCCGGAAAAAAAACACATTGTGCCCACACCGTTCTTTACTCAGGCAGTGCTAGCGCGCTGCCTATGATAATAAACTGATTACACACAGGAAAAAGCCTACGGCTTTTTCTTCTTTTAAATAGTAAGAGACGAGTCTCAAATAATCAAGTAGCTAGCTAATTCCAAAGGTATTCAATTTTTGTTATTCCAATGATCGTTTTTTATTGTAACTAGGTTTCAGCCATCTCTACAGCCATGATACTATTGGAAATTACATAATCCCTATTTATGTTTTAGTTAACATGGGCAAGGTGTCGTTCTTTATTGTATATGGACTAAGGTTCGTTCTTTCATGTAAAACTAGCAAAACATTTTTTAAGCCTGATGAAGATTTAACTAATGTGTCAAAAGTAAGGTTGCAAGTCGACGATTTTGTTTTGGCCTTATTATAATTGGTATGGTGAAATAATAATACGCATATGGCTCTTAAATCATACTTCTTTATGGTGCAATATGGTCTAGTGGCTAGGATAGTTAACTTTCACTTAACAGGCTCGGGTTCGATTCCCGGGGTGGGAAAATTTTTAACTCTATAATCTTCGAACATTTGAACCTTTTATAATTTATAATGATGCATAATATAAATACTGTAATCTTAACTATAGTGAAGTTGCGTATGCAAGTTAGTATAGGGAAGAGTTCGATCTTTATTATAATCTTAACATTGGACGTGATCGTCTCTTACTAGGTTGCTAGCTACCGCTGCAACCCGGATTTGATTCGGTAATCTTCATCATTACCATACCGTTCCTTGATCTTTTGTTTGGCTGTCTCAATTTTTGCATGTCTATAATCTTCATCATTGTGATAACACATCTTGCTGTTTTGTTTTCCTCTCTCATTTATTACTTCTCGATACGCCTGGTCGGTTGAATACCTTTGCTTTTTTCTTTTCGAGATACTATCTCTCTTGTTTGTGTAGTACTGTTTTTTAACTTGCGTATACCTTGCTTTGATCTAACCATTATCTAATTATGAATGAGAACATTTACAGTTCTGACGCTTCTTATATAGTAATAATTGTCTCTTACTAGGTTGCTAACTACCGCTGCAACCCGTATAATCTTCGAACATTAGAAGCTCTAAACCTTTTATAATTTATAATGAACCACATCGATCCTTTACGTAACTTTACTATACATTCAAATGATTGTCTTTTGATGTAATGATTCGATCTGACACAATTTTTAGGACTTATGGGTTATTTTATTTCTTAGTATGGGACGTGATCGCCTCTTACTAGGTTGCTAGCTACCGCTGCAACCTGGAAGGATTTGTTAATTGTTCAGGTGGTGGGACAAAAACTTCTTTTTCTTCCAACGAACTATTATTTATAACACTTGAAAATTTTGTTTTTTGGGTCTTGTCTTATTTGATGGTCCAGGTTGGTGATTTTCATCCATTGTGAATTTAATACCAATATCCTTTGCTTTAGCTGCCCTTATTGGTCTAGTATCACAAAATTACAAACACGTAAAGCCTATGGCTTTTTCTTAATTTGTTTTTTAAGATACGACCTGGCTACAACCTACAATTATGACATCATTGATCAATCTTGTGCGTAAGAAATACAGTTTTACGTAAAAAATTGATTTCTATTTAAAAATTAATTTTTTTAATTACAGAAGATTTTTAACCACATCAATTTTCTTTAAAATGAGCCATTAAACAGCTCTCTACGATGCTCCAGTGTCAAGCTATCTGAGGAGGAAAAGAGATGTATTTAAAATATCGTAGTTAAAGCAACTTATCTTGTTTTTCAAACCAATTAATTTTCCTCATTATTGAATCCAAGGGACGGTAAATTTCCTATATAGGGGTTTCGGGAAAGTCGATTCTAATAGTGTACTTCTTGTTTGATCCGACACTATTTTCAGGAGTTATGGGCTATTACATTTCTTAGTATTGGACGTGATCGCTTCTTAATATGTTACAGCTAGCTACCGCTGCAACCTGGATATCCGATAAAATGATAAAATTACGATCCAACAGGAAAAAACCTATGGCTTTCTCTTAGTTGGAATAGTAAGAGATGATCCTTAGTAAGGCACTATATTCTAAATAAGCAACTTTTCAAAAGATGCTTGTATTATCTTAACTTTTAGCCACTATGTGCCGCTGTTTGTTCTTACTAGGTTTCAGCTGTATCCGATAAAACTTACATAGTCCTCATTTATAATGAACTATATCGATACTTTATGCAAATCTTTTAATTACAAAAGGCACTAAATGTAGCAATTTTCTTTAAAATAAGTCATTAAACAGCTTTCTATGATTTTCCAGTGCCCAGCAAGCCGGAAGGAAATAAAAGGAAAAAAAGATACCGTCGATTCAGAATATCATAGATCAAGCCACTTTTCTTGTTTTTAAAGCCAACATATTTTCTTCGTTGTTCCAGACAAGAGAGTGTAAGTTTCCTATGTAGAGACTGTGAGTTTTGGACAAGGTGGTTTTAATGGTGTACTTTACGTTTCGATCTGACACTAATTTTAGGAGTTACGGGTTAATGTGTTTCTCAGTATGTGACGTGATCGTCTCTTACTAGGATTTGTGAAGAATAACGTGGTAAAAGTCAATTTTCTTGATTTTCAAGCCAATATATTTTCTTTGTTATTCAAGCCAAAGGACGGTAAGTTTTCTTTATATAGGTTTCGGACAAGGCGGTTGTAATGGTGTACTTTTTGTTTTGATCTGACTCTTATTTTAGGAGTTGGGGGGTTTTATATTTCTTAACATTGGAGGTGATCGTCTCTTACTAGGTTGCTAGCTACCGCTGCAACCCGGATGTACAAAAATCAAATATCTTTAAAGACTGCAGCATGAAAAGACATCAAAAATGCATTTCTTGGTGGAAAAATTTATTCTCTTTTAGAAATAATTTATTTTTTAGGAACTATGGGTTTTTATATTTCTTAACATTGGACGTGATCATCTCTTACTAGGTTGCTAGCTACCGCTGCAACCCGGATAAATATTGCTCCATCATCATTGAGCTGTCTATGATATTTCAGTTAATATGAGCAAGTGTTAATTCTTTATTATAAAAAAACAGGAAAAATCCTACTGTCTTTTTCTTAATTGGAATAGTAAGAGATGACCAGGATACAGCCTACGATTAAAACATCTTTGATCAATCTTTAACCTGAAATTATAATCTTATTTTAGTTACTATGAGCTGGATGTTCGTTCTTTACTGTAACTTTACTGTAAATAAACTACCAATGCAAACCGGATTTCGTAACATTGGACTGATCGTCTCTTACTAGGTTGCTAGCTACCGCTGCAACCCAGATTCTATGCTGTATGATTACAAACAGGAAAAAGCCTACGGCTTTTTCTTCTTTGAAATAGTAAGAGACGCACCTCAAACAATCAAGTAGCTAACTAAGTCCAAATTATGCAATAGTTTGTTATTCCAATGATCGTCTCTTAATGTAATCTTCTTTTAAAGAAGGAAAAGCCAATCGTTTAATATTGATCCCTTACTACAGGTGGATTTGAACCCGCAAACCTCGAATCATGAGGCACACTTTCATCCATTGTGCTGTAGTAAGGTATTCATTGATTTGATTTTTCCACAAATCTGTGTATATACGGATAAATAGATTTTGATAAACGTATTCTAACGGCTATACTAACTTGACTATTCATTATAATGATTCCTTACTGTAATCACTCTATTCACGTCATAGCTCTAATATAAAACTATGATGATCTTATATAGTAATTATGACGTCACTGCATCAAAAATACAGTTTTTATTGGAAAAATTTATTCTCTTTTAGAAATAATTTATTTTAGTTACAAAAGGTTTTTAACCCAATTAATTTCCTTTAAAATGAGCTATTGAACAACCCTCTACGATGTTCCAGTGCCAAGCTATCTCTGGAAAAGAAAGAAAAAAAAAAGAAAAAAATATCTCGTTTGGGGAGAATAACGTGGTAAAAGTCAATTTGCTTGATTTTCAAGCCAATATATTTCCCTTGCTGTTCAAGCCAAGGGACAGAAAGTTTCCTATACAGGGGTTTCGGACAAGGCGATTCTAATGGTGTACTTTTTGTTTTGATCTGACTCCTGCTTTAGGAGCTATGGGTTTTTATATTTCTTAACATTGGACGTGATCGTCTCTTACTAGGTTGCTAGCTACCGCTGCAACCCGGATTCCAAAACCAAACTGCATTTTCTATGACGTGAAAGGCCCTTTTATTAGAAAATCTTCCATAAAATAATTTTATTTCGTGGTTCGCTAAGGTTATTATACAAACTGCAAAAACATTTCTGGTGTCTGAGCAATAATTCTAATATTTTTATTAAAACTAGGAAAATACCTGAACATTTTAAAATTAGTTTCTAAAATTAGTTGGATTCTAGATATTTTAACACGTGGTATAATTTTAACATAATTTTACAGTCTAAAATGGATTTAAAAATTGAAATATTGGATATTCATCTTAGTCGGATCTCAGAAATCCCTAAGAAAGACGTATTTGTCAAAGTAAAAATTGGAGGCTATAAATACACAACAATGTATTACGAATCACCTGGAAAAATCGATAATTTATCTGATAGTAGATAAATTATTCCGAAAGATGGAGTTCCACTTGAAGAAAAGGTATTTCCTTAATCGCTATGGAAAAGGAAAAATTGGCGAAAATCATCTGATTTTAGAGTCAATTTTCGGCAAAAGACGAATGGAAATTAGAATATTCAACGGAATATTAATCCCTTACTACAGGTGGATTTGAACCCACAAACCTCCAATCATGAGGTACACTTTCATCCATTGTGCTGTAGTAAGGTTTTCATTGATTTGATTTTTCCATAAATCTGTGTAAATATGGATAAATAGATTTTGATAAACGTATTCTAATGGCAATCTTTGGAAATTTCAATTGAATCATTTTAAATTAGAGTATAGATAAGACTATGTTATTATATGACAATCAGTATCAGTTTTCAGTTCTATATATATTATTTAATATTTTAATCACTATGGCTAGTGTTTGTTCTTATAGTTATTACGTGTTTGAGTCTTAAATTACAATCTTTTTTATTTACTATGGGCTGAAGTTCATTCTTTATTGTATTATTCAAGCCAAAGGGCGGTAAGTTTCCTTTATAGAGGTTTCGGACAAGGCGGTTCTAATGGTGTACTTTTTGTTTTGATCTGACTCTTTTTTTAGGAGTTGGGGGGTTTTATATTTCTTTACATTGGAGGTGATCGTCTCTTACTAGGTTGCTAGCTACCGCTGCAACCCGGAATATATAAATACTGTAATCTTAACTATAGTGAAGTTGCGTATGCAAGTTAGTATAGGGAAGAGTTTGATCTTTATTATAATTTGATCTGACTCCTTTTTTAGGAACTATGGGTTTTTATATTTCTTAACATTGGACGTGATCGTCTCTTACTATGTTGCTAGCTACCGCTGCAACCCGGATACCGCTGCAACCCGGAATATCTTCTGTCGGTTGAATACCTTTGCTTTTCTCTTTTCTAGATGCTATCTCTGTTTTTGTGTAGTACTGTTTTTTAAAATTACGTATAACTCGCTTAGAAGGCTTGTATCAAGTACCAATAACCTAACAGCAAATAAAGCTAATTTTTAAATTTTCAGGTATTTTGTTCGTTTGAATGAAAGATTAAAATTATTGCTCGGATATCATAAATATTTTTGCGATTTACATAGTAACTTTAGCAATTCTAAACTGAAAAATGAGATATATAAAAAAATTGAATTTTTCGGTCTGAAATACATATTAAATCTCACGTCAGGTAGTTATTATGTACTAGCTACATTAAATGACTATGACGTCATGGATCAATATTGTACATAAAAAATTAAGTTTTTCGTAAAAAATTGATTCTATTTAAAAAAAAGTTAAGTAAAAATGGCACTAAATCTAGAAATTTCCTTTAAAATGAGCCATTGAACAATTCTCTACGATGTTCTAGTGCCACGCTATCGGTGGAAAAGAAGAAAGAAAAAAATATGCCGTTTGTGGAGAATAGTGTGGTTAAAGTCAATTTTCTTGATTTTCAAGCCAATACATTGTCTTTGCTATTCAAGTCAAAGCGCGGTAAGTTTCCTTTATAGGGGTTTTGGACAAGACGGTTCCAATTTTGTTATTTTTGTTTTTATCTGAATCTTATTTTAGGAGTTAGGGGTTTTTATATTTCTTAACATTGGACGAGATCGTCTCTTACTAAGTTGCTAGCTACCGCTGCAACCCGGATGCAACCCTAAAAACAGGAAAAAGCCTACGGCTTTTTCTTCTTTGAAACAGTAAGAGATGAACCTCCAATGATCAAGTAGCCAACTTATTCCAATGCATGCAATAGTTTTTTATTCCAATGATCGTCTTTCAATGTAATAACTATTTCATTATTTACTATGGGGCATTATCGTCTCTTACCGGGTTCTAGCTACCGCCTCAACCCGGGTAGGCTGTAAGCTACTATTACAACCCGGATTCCACTTACTGTGGGCTATAACTCGTCCTTTAATGTAATCAAGTAGCTAGCTAATTCCAATGTATGCAATTGTTTGTTATTCCAATGATCGTCTTTTATTGTTATTTTTAACCCCACTAATTTCCTTTAAAATGAGTCGTTGAACAACTCTCTACGATGTTACAGTGCCAAGCTATCTGTTGAATTACTAACCAATACTATAATTAAGTGGCGTGTAAAATTTAGTATAGGCAAGAGGTCGTTCTTTATTATAAATATCTGTGGAAAAAAAAAAGAAAAAAAGAAAAAAATATCCCGTTTGGGGAGAATAACGTGGTTAAAGTCAATTTTCTTGATTTTCAAGCCAATATATTTCCCTTGCTGTTCAAGCCAAGGGACAGAAAGTTTCATATACAGGGGTTTCGGACAAGGTGGTTCTAAGGGTGTACTTTTTGTTTTGATCTGACTCCTTTGTTAGGAACTATAGGTTTTTATATTTCTTAACATTGGACGTGATCGTCTCTTACTAGGTTGCTAGCTACCGCTGCAACCCGGATTTTGGCCTTATTATAATTGGTATGGTGAAATAATAATATGCATATGGTTCTTAAATCATACTTCTTTATGGTTCCATATGGTCTAGTGGCTAGGATAGTTAACTTTCACTTAACAGGCTCGGGTTCGATTCCCGGTGTGGGAAAATTTTTAACTCTATAATCTTCGAACATTTGAACCTTTTATAATCTATAATGATGTATAATATAAATACTGTAATCTTAACTATAGTGAAGTTGCGTATGCAAGTTAGTATAGGGAAGAGTTCGATCTTTATTATAATTTAAAATGAGCCATTGAAAAACTCTGCGATGTTCCATTGCCAAGCTATCTGTGGAAAAAAAAAGAAAAAGAGGAAAAAAAGATGCCGTTTAGGCAGAGTGCTGTAGTAGCTGCCACTTTTCTTGATTTTCAAGCCAATAATTCCCTTGCTTTTCAAGCCGTGGGGCAGAAAGTTTCCTATATAGGGGTTTCGGACAAGGCGGTTCTAATGGTTTACTTTTTGTTTTGATCTGAATCTATTTTTAGGACTTATGGGTTATTATATTTCTTAACATTGGACTTGATCGTCTCTTACTAGATTTGAACAAAATTAGATGAAATTAATTAGCTAATTTGACATGACATAGTAGGTAACTAAGGGCAGGAGCTTGTTCTTTACTATAACAACCAGGATGATGTCAGTTACAACCTGGAATTTGTTTTATGCTAATTCATTACAAACAGGAAAAAGCCTACGGCTTTTTCTTCTTTGAAATAGTAAGAGACGAACCACAAGTAACTACCCTTGGAACCACCATATATCAGTTACTATACATGAGCGATCGTTCTTTACTGTAAAAAGATTAAAACTATTGTTCAGACACCATAAATATTTTTGCAGTTTATAACTTTAGCGATTCTGAACTAAAAAAATAAATAAAATAAAAATTAATTTTTTCAATTTTTACGTCATGTCGCTAATTAAGTCATATATGGTTATTAGTACACAATAGGTTTTAGATATTACCTCATGTCACTTATAACGTCATATATGGTTATTAGTAGATGATCGGTAAAATATTCGTTCTTTATTATAATTCTCTTTTAGAAATAATTTATTTTAGTTACTATAGATTTTTAACCCAATTAATTTCCTTTAAAATGAGCTATTGAACAACTCTCTACGATGTTCCAGTGCCAAGCTATCTCTGGATACAAAAGAAAAGAGAAAAAAAATATCCCGTTTAGGCAGAATGTTGTAGTAGCTGCCACTTTTCTTGATTTTCAACCCAATATATTTCCCTTGCTGTTAAAGCCAAGGGACAGAAAGTTTCCTATACAGGGGTTTCGGACAAGGCGGTTCTAATGGTGTACTTTTTGTTTTGATCTGACTCCATTTTTAGGAACTATGGGTTTTTACATTTCTTAACATTGGACGTGATTGTCTCTTACTAGGTTGCTAGCTACCGCTGCAACCCGGATTTCCTTTAAAATGAGCTTTTGAACAACTCTCTACGATGTTCCAGTGCCAAGCTATCTCTGGAAACAAAGAAAAGAGAAAAAAAATATCCCGTTTAGGCAGAATGTTGTAGTAGCTGCCACTTTTCTTGATTTTTTAGTACTGATTTTTTAACTTGCGTGTAGCTTGCTTTGATCTAACCATTATGTATTCATGAATGAGACCATTTACAGTTTTGACGTTTCTTATATAGTAATTATGACGTCACTGCATCAAAAATACAGTTTTTATTGGAAAAATTTATTCTCTTTTAGAAATAATTTATTTTAGTTACAAAAGGTTTTTAACCCAATTAATTTCCTTTAAAATGAGCTATTGAACAACCCTCTACGATGTTCCAGTGCCAAGCTATCTCTGGAGACAAAAAAAGAAAAAAAAAATATCCCGTTTGGGGAGAATAACGTGGTAAAAGTCTATTTTCTTGATTTTCAAGCCAATATATTTCCCTTTCTGTTCAAGCCAAAGGGCGGTAAGTTTCCTTTATGGAGGATTTGGACAAGGCGGTTCTAATGGTGTACTTTTTGTTTTGATCTGACTCTTTTTTTAGGAGCTACGGGTTTTTATATTTCTTAACATTGGAGGTGATCGTCTCTTACTAGGTTGCTAGCTACCGCTGCAACCCGGATCAGTTCAATACGTAAATGTGCCAGTTTTCGTTCTATATGTAAATTTATTACCCCAGTTACTATGGGCTACAGTACGTTTCTTATTGCAAAACTATAAGGATCTTTAATGTATTTTTTTAATGAACTAGATGGATTTCTTATGTAATCATTTATTCTAATATTTTAGTTACCATATGCTAGAGTTCGTCCCTTATTATAACAAACAGGAAAAAACCTACGGCTTTTAGTTACAAAAGGTTTTTAACCTAATTAATTTTCTTTCAAATAAGCCATTGAACGGTTCTCTACGATGTTCCACTGCCAAGCTATCTGTGGAAAAGAAGAAGAAGAAAGAAAAAAATATCCCGTTTTTGGAGAATAACGTGGTTAAAGTCAATTTTCTTGATTTTCAAGCCAATATATTTTCTTTGTTATTCAAGCCAAAGGGCGGTAAGTTTCCTTTATAGGGGTTTCGGACAAGGCGGTTCTAATGGTGTACTTTTTTTAGGAGTTAGGGGTTTTTACATTTCTTAACATTGGACGTGATCGTCTCTTACTAGGTTGCTAGCTACCGCTGCAATCCTGACAGTACGAAAAGACATCAAAAAATACAGTTTTTAGTGGAAAAATTTATCCTGTTTTAAAAATGATTTGTTTTAGTTACAAAAGGTTTAATAACCCAATTAATTTCCTTTAAAATAAGCCATTGAACAGCTCTCTACGATGTTCCAGTTCCAAGCTATCTGTGGAAAAGAAGAAGAAGAAAGAAAAAAATATCCCGTTTGTGGAGAATAACGTGGTTAAAGTCAATTTTCTTGATTTTCAAGCTAATATATTTTCTTTGTTATTCAAGCCAAAGGGCGGTAAGTTTCCTTTATAGGGGTTTCGGACAAGGCGGTTCTAATGGTGTACTTTTTGTTTTGATCTGACTTTTTTTTTAGTTAGGGGTTTTTATATTTCTTAACATTGGACGTGATCGTCTCTTACTAGGTTGCTAGCTACCGCTGCAACCCAGATCTTGTAGTAATCATCTTTTAATGTAAAATATATATCTTAACAATGGACGTTTTCGTCTCTTACTAGGTTGCTAGCTACCACTGCAACCCGGATTTTCATCTCTTACTAGATTGCTAGCCTCCGCTGCAACTGATATGATAATGGCAGTTGCAACTGGGGTTCATTCTATGCTGTATGATTACAAACAGGAAAAAGCCTATGGCTTTTTCTCCTTTGAAGTAGTAAGAAACGAACCTCAAACAATCAAGTAGCTAACTAAGTCCAATGTATGCGATGGTTTTTTTTATTCTAATGATCGTATTTTAATTTAATTAGCCACCAGTACTCTTCGGAGGCGTGGGTTCAAATCTTACCGCTGGTATACGATTATGATTTGTGTACAAAAATCAAATATCTTTGAAAAAACTGCAGTATGAAAAGACATCAGAAATGCAGTTTTTATTGGAAAAATTTATTCTCTTTTAGAAATAATTTATTTTAGTCACAATAAATTTTTAGCTCAAATAATTTCCTTTAAAATGAGCCATTGAACAACTCTCTACGATGTTCCAGTGCCAAGCTATCCGTGGAAAATAAAAAAAGAAAAAAGAAAAAAAATATGCCGTTTAGGCAGAATTTTCTAGTAGCTGCCACTATTCTTCGTTTTCAGACCAATATATTTCCCTTGCTGTTCAAGCCAAGGAACAGAATGTTTTCTATACAGGGGTTTCGCACAAGGCGGTTCTAATAGTGTACTTTTTGTTTTGATCTGACTCCTTTTTTAGGAGCTATGGGTTTTTATATTTTTTAACATTGGACGTGATCGTCTCTTACTAGGTTGCTAGCTACCGCTGCAACCCGGATTCTTTATTATAGAACTGCAGCTTCAAATCCTGCCAGAGGCAATTTTTACACATTTATCTATTTAAAGTCTAAATAAAACTTCTATTAATTATTACTACATTAGATCCTCTTGACGGACATCGATCCTTTATGTAAATCCTTTTATTACTTCATATACTATGGGCTACAGTTCGTTTCTTAATGTAATAAAAATATTTTTTTTTAATTACAAAAGGTTTTTAACCCCATTAATTTCCTTTAAAATGAGCCATTGAACAACTCTCCACGATGTTCCAGTACCATGCTATCTGTTGAATTACTAAACTATACTATAATTAAGCGGCATATAAAATTTAGTATAGGCAAGAGGTCGTTCTTTATTAAAATTTACTATAAAACCCGGAAAATACCCCTGGAACCACCGTATATCAGTTTACTATGGGCGAGAGATCGTTCTTTACTGTAATTGTTTTGATCTGACTCCTCTGTTAGGAGCTATGGGTTTTTATATTTTTTAACATTGGACGTGATCGTCTCTTACTAGGTTGCTAGCTACCGCTGCCACCCGGATGTAAACAAAGTCTAATGTATGCAATGGTCTGTTATTCAAATGATCGTCCTTTAATGTAATATGACGTCACTGCATCAAAAATACAGTTTTTATTGGAAAAATTTATTCTCTTTTAGAAATAATTTATTTTAGTTACTATAGATTTTTAACCCAATTAATTTCCTTTAAAATGAGCTATTGAACAACCCTCTACGATGTTCCAGTGCCAAGCTATCTCTGGATACAAAAGAAAAAAAAAGAAAAAAATATCCCGTTTGGGGAGAATAACGTGGTTAAAGTCAATTTTCTTGATTTTCAAGCCAATATATTTCCCTTGCTGTTCAAGCCAAGGGACAGAAAGTTTCCTATACAGGGGTTTCGGACAAGGCGGTTCTAATGGTGTACTTTTTGTTTTGATCTGACTCCTTTTTTAGGAGCTATGGGTTTTTATATTTCTTAACATTGGACGTGATCGTCTCTTACTAGGTTGCTAGCTACCGCTGCAACCCGGATATAGGTCATAAATACCGCTGTCTCCGATTGTACAGTCATATATCAGTTACTATGGGCGAGAGATCGTTCTTTACTGTAAAACAAAAAAAAAAAATATGCCGTTTGTGGAGAATAACGTGGTTAAAGTCAATTTTCTTGATTTTCAAGCCAATATATTTCCCTTGCTGTTCAAGCCAAATGACAGAAAGTTTCCTATACAGGGGTTTCGGGTAAGGCGGTTCTAATGGTGTACTTTTTGTTTTGATCTGGCTCCTTTTTTAGGAGCTATGGGTTTTTATATTTCTTAACATTGGACGTGATCGTCTCTTACTAGGTTGCTAGCTACCGCTGCAACCCGGATTAAAAAATTATGATCATATCTTATATGTAACTTTTATTTTATAAGTCTTCGATAGTCTAATGGTAAGCATGTCCACTTGTTACCTGGGAGTAGGGGGTTCGATTCCCCGTCGGGGAGAACTTTTAATATGTTGAATTAAAAGCACTATCTTTTCAATTTAAAATTTAAAAAAGAAACTTGTTTATTTACATTCTAGCTAAAATAATGAAGATAATATGATCAGGGTTCAGTTTCTTTGGACTTGAGTTCGTTTTTTAACTATAAATACAGACAGGAAAAAGCCTACGGCTTTTTCTTCTTTTAAATAGTAAGAGACGAAACTCAAACAATCAAGTAGCTAACTAAGTCCAATGTATGGAATTGTTTTTTATTTCAGTGATCGTCTTTTAATGTAAATTTACTAACCTATACTATAGTTAAGTGGCCTATATAATTTAGTATAGGCAAGAGGTCGTTCTTTATTATAACTACCGCTGCAACCCAAATATTCTCTCTTAGAAAAAATTTATTTTAGTTACTATAGATTTTTAACCCAATTAATTTCCTTTAAAATGCGCTATTGAACAACTTTCTACGATGTTCCAGTGCAAAGCTATCTCTGGAAAACAAGAAAAAAAACAGAAAAAAAAATATACCGTTTGTGGAGAATAACATGGTTAAAGTCAATTTTCTTGATTTTCAAGCTAATATATTTTCCTTGCTGTTCAAGCCAAGTGACAGAAAGTTTCCTATACAGGGGTTTCAGACAAGGTGGTTCTAATGGTGTACTTTATGTTTTGATCTGACTCCTTTTTTAGGAACTATGGGTTTTTATATTTCTTAACATTGGACTTGATCGTCTCTTACTAGGTTGCTAGCTACCGCTGCAACCCGGATATTGTATTACAAACAGGAAAAAGCCTACGGCTTTTTCTTCTTTGAAAGAGTAAGAGACAAACCTCAAAAGATCAAGTAGCTAACTAAGTCCAATGTATGCAATAAGTTTTTATTCCAATGATCGTCTTTTAATGGAATTTTGATCTGACTTTTTTTAGGAGTTATGGGTTTTTATATTTCTTTTTATATTAACACCATTTTTGATCGACTGTTATATCCCTCTATGCAAGTTTGTATAGGCAAGAGTTCGTTCTTTATTGTAATTATAAAATCCTTTATGCTACTATAGTTAAGTGGCCTATAAAATTTAGTATAGGCAAGAGGTCGTTCTTTATTATATTACTTCTCGATGCGCCTGGTCGGTTGAATATTTTTGCTTTTCTCTTTTCAAGATACTATCTCTGTTGTTTGTGTAGTACTGTTTTTTCAAATTGCGTATAGCTTGCTTCGATCTAACCATTATTCTAATCAAGAATGAGAGAATTTACATCTGTGTCGTTCTTAAGTAGTAATTATGACGTCACGGCGTAATGATTTTTCTATTCACGTCATAGCTCTAATCTAATATAAAGCTATGACGACATTCATTATTTATCTAGTAGGGTTTCAGACAAAGTAGTTTCAATGATGTACTTTCGTTTTGATCTTACTCTATTTTTAGGAGTTTTGTTATATTTCTTAGCATGGGACTGATTGTCTCTTACTAGGTTGCTAGCTACTGCTGCAACCCAAATTCACATATATATTTATTTATGAGAGGCAGCCTGGCCGAGTGGTCCAAGACACTGGTGTTAGCCACCAGTCTCTTCGGAGGCGTGGGTTCAAATCTTACCGCTGGTATACGATTATGTTTGAAAGACTGCAGTGTGAAAAGACATCAAAAATGCAGTTTCTGGTGGAAAAATTTATTCTCTTTTAGAAATAATTTATTTTAGTTACTATAGATTTTTAACCCAATTAATTTCCTTTAAAATGAGCTATTGAACAACCCTCTACGATGTTCCAGTGCCAAGCTATCTGTGGAAAAGAAAAAGAAAAAAAAAGAAAAAAGAAAAAAATATCCCGTTTGGGGAGAATAACGTGGTTAAAGTCAATTTTCTTGATTTTCAAGCCAATATATTTCCCTTGCTGTTCAAGCCAAGGGACAGAAAGTTTCATATACAGGGGTTTCGGACAAGGCGGTTCTAATGGTCTACTTTTTGTTTTGATCTGACTCCTTTGTTAGGAACTATGGGTTTTTATATTTCTTAACATTGGACGTGATCGTCTCTTACTAGGTTGCTAGCTACCGCTGCAACCCGGATTCCTTATATACTAATTATGACGTCACTCTATTCACGTCATAGCTCTAATATAAAACTATGATGACGTTCATTATTTATCTAGTAGGGTTTCAGACAAGGTATTTCTAATGATGTACTTTTGTTTTGATCTGACTCTATTTTTAGGAGTTTTGGGTTTTTATATTTCTTAGCATTGGACTGATCGTCTATTACTAGGTTGCTAGCTACTGCTGCAACCCAAATTCACATATATATTTATTTATGAGAGGCAGCCTGGCCGAGTGGTCCAAGGCACTGGTGTTAGCCACCAGTCTCTTCAGAGGCGTGGGTTCAATTCTTACCGCTGGTATACGATTATGTTTGAAAGACTGCAGTGTGAAAAGACATCAAAAATGCAGTTTTTGGTGGAAAAATTTATTCTCTTTTAGAAATAATTTATTTTAGTTACTATAGATTTTTAACCCGAATTAATTTCCTTTAAAATGAGCTATTGAAAAACTCTTTACGATGTTCCAGTGCCAAGCAATCTGTGGAAAAGAAAAAAGAAAAAAAAAAGAAAAAAATATCCCGTTTAGGCAGAATGTTGTAGTAGCTGCCACTTTTCTTGATTTTCAAGCCAATATATTTCCCTTGCTGTTCAAGCTAAGGGACAGAAAGTTTCCTATACAGGGGTTTCGGACAAGGCGGTTCTAATGGTGTACTTTTGAGTTTGATCTGACTCCTTTTTTAGGAACTATGGGTTTTTATATTTCTTAACATTGGACTTGATCGTCTCTTACTAGGTTGCTAGCTACCTCTGCAACCCGGATGGTGTTAGCCACCCGTCACATCGGAGGCATGGGTTCGAATATCCCTGATGACAGTATTTTATACCGAAGCAAACAAATTACTAGCTTGAGTCTTAAATTATAATCTTGTTTTAGTTACTATGGGCTGAAGTTCGTTCTTTACTGTAAAAATTTTTAACTCTATAATCTTCGAACATTTGAACCTTTTATAATTTATAATGATGCATAATATAAATACTGTAATCTTAACTATAGTGAAGTTGCGTATGCAAGTTAGTATAGGGAAGAGTTCGATCTTTATTATAATTACAAAAAGTTTTTAACCCCATTAATTTTCATTAAAATGAGCCATTGAAAAACTCTATACGATGTTCCAGTGCCAAGATATCTGTGGAATTACTAATCTATGATATAATTAAGTGGCTTGTTAAATTTAGTGTAGGTAAGGGGTCGTTCTTTATTGTAATTCTTTATTATAATTCAAATCCAGGTCGAAGGAATTTTTTACCACCTTTGTTTTCAACTATACTCTGTCTCGCGTTTTAAATTAAAAACCACAGAAAATCAGGCAACTAAGCTATTCAATTACATGCTGTTGTTTGTTATTTACTAATTTTCAGATCGATCCTTTATGTATATACTACTTTTAATTAATATTTCAGTTACTATGAGCAAGCGTTCGTTCTTTATTATAATTATTATAACTACCACTGCAACCGAGATTGATAAATCAGATTATGTAAACCCTGATTACAAACAGGAAAAAGCCTACGGCTTTTTCTTCTCTGGAGTAGTAAGAGACGACTCTTAAGAAATCAGGCAGCTAACTAAGTCCAATGTATGCAATTGTTTGTTATTCCAACGATTGTCTTTTAATGTGACTACCACTGCAACCCGGAATATATTAAAGATTTGAGTTAGTATAAGCGAGGGTTCGTTCTTTATTATAATTTGATCTGACTCTTCTCTCAGGAGTTAGGGGTTTTTATATATCTTAACATTGGCCGTGATCGTCTCTTACTAGGTTGCTAGCTACCGCTGCAACCCGGACTATGGACTAAAGTTCGTTCTTTAATGTAAAAATTCGATGATCGAGCCTTTATGTAACCCGGATTAAAAAATTATTATCATATCTTATATTTATATTTTATTTTATAAGTCTTCGATAGTCTAATGGTAAGTATGCCCACTTGTTACCTGGGAGAAGGGGGTTCGATTCCCCGTCGGGAAGAACTTTTAATATTTTGAATTAAAAACACTATCTTTTCAATTTAAAACTTAAAAAAGAAACTTGTTTGTTTACATTCTAGCTAAAATAATGAAGATAATATGAATGAACCACAGTGTTCAGTTTCTTTGGACTTGAGTTCGTTTTTTAACTATAAATACAAACAGAAAAAGCCTACGGCTTTTTCTTCTTTTAATTAGTAAGATACGAAACTCAAACAATCAAGTAGCTAACTAAGTCAAATGTATGGAATGGTTTGTTATTTCAGTGATCGTCTTTCAATGTAAGAAGCGCCCTCTACGAAAAGAGCTTCTTTTTTGATTAGATTTTTTCCACCGACTATTTGGAAATCACTCCCCTTAGACATCCGGAATTCAAAGAATCTTATATCCTTTGAGCAAGCAGCGAAGGGTCATTACAGAAAGTGTTTAGTGCTGTCGTCCTCCAGGTTTGTTTTTTTTCTCTCCATTCTTATTTTTCCTTTGTTTTCTTGTTCCATATTGCTTTCTCTCTCTTTTTCTTTTTTTTACCCCTAAAGTTGAAACCATAGATTGATTTATTTAATGGTTTATTTTTCTCCTCTTTTTTTTCTTCTTGATACATTCAGTTAACTTGTTGTTTCTGTTTGTTTTTAATTAATATTAGTTAATGTCCTGCCCTAGCCAAGCATATTTTTTGTGCTTTCCTAGCAGGAATGTTATGTTATGTAAGTTATTTGTTTTGTTCTTGAATATAGATTCAAGCCAATATATTTCCCTTGCTGTTCAATCCAAGGGACAGAAATTTTACTATACAGGGGGTTTCGGACAAGGCGGTTCTAATGGTGTACTTTTTGTTTTGATCTGACTCCCTTTTTAGGAGCTATGGGTTTTTATATTTCTTAACATTGGACGTGATCGTCTCTTACTAGGTTGCTAGCTACCGCTGCAACCCAGATTAAAAGGTTACTGGCTACCGCTGCAACCCGGATTGCCTATAAAATTTATTATAGGCAAGAGGTCGTTCTTTATTGTAATTTGTTTTGATCTGACTCCTCTGTTAGGAACTACGGGTTTTTATATTTCTTAACATTGGAGGTGATCGTCTCTTACTAGGTTGCTAGCTACCGCTGCAACCCGGATGTTAGCATTGGACGTGATCGTCTCTTATTGTGATATCCATGAATGAGACCATTTACAGTTTTGACGTTTCTTATATAGTAATTATGACGTCACTGCATCAAAAATACAGTTTTTATTGGAAAAATTTATTCTCTTTTAGAAATAATTTATTTTAGTTACAAAAGGTTTTTAACCCAATTAATTTCCTTTAAAATGAGCTATTGAACAACCCTCTACGATGTTCCAGTGCCAAGCTATCTCTGGATACAAAGAAAAAAAAAAAGAAAAAAATATCTCGTTTGGGGAGAATAACGTGGTAAAAGTCAATTTGCTTGATTTTCAAGCCAATATATTTCCCTTGCTGTTCAAGCCAAGGGACAGAAAGTTTCCTATACAGGGGTTTCGGACAAGGCGATTCTAATGGTGTACTTTTTGTTTTGATCTGACTCCTGCTTTAGGAGCTATGGGTTTTTATATCTCTTACTAGGTTGCTAGCTACCGCTGCAACCCGGATATTGTGATATTCATGAATGATACCATTTACAGTTTTGACGTTTCTTATATAGTAATTATGACGTCACTGCATCAAAAATACAGTTTTTATTGGAAAAATTTATTCTCTTTTAGAAATAATTTATTTTAGTTACAAAAGGTTTTTAACCCAATTAATTTCCTTTAAAATGAGCTATTGAACAACCCTCTACGATGTTCCAGTGCCAAGCTATCTCTGGATACAAAAAAGAAAAAAAAAAGAAAAAAATATCTCGTTTGGGGAGAATAACGTGGTAAAAGTCAATTTTCTTGATTTTCAAGCCAATATATTTCCCTTGCTGTTCAAGCCAAGGGACAGAAAGTTTCCTATACAGGGGTTTCGGACAAGGCGATTCTAATGGTGTACTTTTTGTTTTGATCTGACTCCTGCTTTAGGAGCTATGGGTTTTTATATTTCTTAACATTGGACGTGATCGTCTCTTACTAGGTTGCTAGCTACCGCTGCAACCCGGATTAAATAGTAAGAGACGAGTCTCAAATAATCAAGTAGCTAGCTAATTCCAAAGGTATTCAATTTTTGTTATTCCAATGATCGTTTTTTATTGTAAATTACCATGAACTGTTTGATTGCTTCAAAATTCAAATATCTTTGAAAAGACTGCAGTATGAAATACATCAAAAATGCAATTTTTTTGAAAAAATTGATTCTACTTTAAAAAGTATTTTATTTTTAAATACAAAAGGCACTAGATGTAGCAATTTCCTTTAAAATGAGCTATTATACAGTTCCCTATGATTTTCCAGTGCCCAGCTAGCTGAGGAGAAAGAAAAAGCGGAAAGAAAAAAATATCTCGTTTGTGGAGAATAACGTGGTAAAAGTCAATTTTCTTGATTTTCAAGCCAATATATTTTCTGTGTTATTCAAGCCAAAGGGCGGTAAGTTTCCTTTATAGAGGATTCGGACAAGGCGGTTCTAATGGTGTACTTTTTGTTTTGATCTGACTCTTTTTTTAGGAGTTGGGGGGTTTTATATTTCTTGACATTGGAGGTGATCGTCTCTTACTAGGTTGCTAGCTACCGCTGCAACCCGGATATATAATTTGGGCTATATATTTCCACATTGGGGGGGGGGAGCATTTGAACAGTTTGAAGTTACAAAACAGTTCTTACTTAATAATAAGCAGAATAATTTTACCTAAAACATTTTGCATACAGACCCGCTATACTTTACCCCACCCCCCTAATGTTTAAAAATATAGCCCAAATTTGTTTCTAAAGTATTATATTTTCACCATATTTTGTGATATTTCATTAGAATTGAGCGTCAAAGAAACTTGTTTTGATCTGAATCCTTAGTTTTTACTATGGGGTTTGATCGTCTCTTACTAGGTTACTAACTACCACTGCAACCCGGATTATGTACACTTTACTAATCTATACTATAGTTAAGTAGCCTATAAAATTAGGTATAGGCAAGAGGTCGTTCTTTACTATATATAGGGAAGAGTTCGATCTTTATTATAAATTTCAGACAAAGTAGTTTCAATGATGTACTTTCGTTTTGATCTTACTCTATTTTTAGGAGTTTTGTTATATTTCTTAGCATGGGACTGATTGTCTCTTACTAGGTTGCTAGCTACTGCTGCAACCCAAATTCACATATATATTTATTTATGAGAGGCAGCCTGGCCGAGTGGTCCAAGACACTGGTGTTAGCCACCAGTCTCTTCGGAGGCGTGGGTTCAAATCTTACCGCTGGTATACGATTATGTTTGAAAGACTGCAGTGTGAAAAGACATCAAAAATGCAGTTTTTGGTGGAAAAATTTATTCTCTTTTAGAAATAATTTATTTTAGTTACTATAGATTTTTAACCCAATTAATTTCCTTTAAAATGAGCTATTGAACAACCCTCTACGATGTTCCAGTGCCAAGCTATCTGTGGAAAAGAAAAAAAAAAAAGAAAAAAGAAAAAAGAAAAAAATATCCCGTTTGGGGAGAATAACGTGGTTAAAGTCAATTTTCTTGATTTTCAAGCCAATATATTTCCCTTGCTGTTCAAGCCAAGGGACAGAAAGTTTCCTATACAGGGGTTTCGGACAAGGCGGTTCTAATGGTCTACTTTTTGTTTTGATCTGACTCCTTTGTTAGGAACTATGGGTTTTTATATTTCTTAACATTGGACGTGATCGTCTCTTACTAGGTTGCTAGCTACCGCTGCAACCCGGATTGTTTTGATCTGACTCCTCTGTTAGGAACTATGGGTTTTTATATTTCTTAACATTGGACGTGATCGTCTCTTACTAGGTTGCTAGCTACCGCTGCAACCCGGAAAGACGAGTCTCAAAAAATCAAGTAGCCAGCTAATTCCATTGTATGCAATTGTTTGTTATTCCAATGATCGTCTTTTATCGTAATAATTGACAAATCAGTTACTATGAGCGAGAGATCGTTCTTTACTGTAATCAGTTACCACTTGGGTTTTCTTTTATGTTATATCATTACAAACAGGAAAAAGCCTACGGCTTTTTCTTCTTTTAAATAGTAAGAGACGAACCTCAAGTGTACTACCCCTGGAACCACCATTTATTAGTTACTATGGATGAGAGATCGTTCTTTACTGTAGCAACCCAGATAACCTATACTATAATTAAGTGGCGTATAATATTTAGCATAGGTAAGAGGTCGTTCTTTATTATAATCTTTCATTTGCTTAAAATCTTCAATGAAGTCTTTTGGAACCGCTGAATTGAGAGGCTGGACAGAAAAATGTTCAACCAATGTAGATTTTGCACTTTCTGTCAGTTTCTGAAGGATTGCAGCTTCCGGTATTTCAGGTAAATTATCAATACCAACCGCTTTTTCAGCAAGACGGGCTTCAAGTATTTTTTTTTTTATCTTCTAGGGTGTATGCATGTATTGTTTTATAGAGACTGTTGTTCTCTCTTAACCACAACAGTGCTTCATGGACTTTTCTCAGATCTATTAGTGCAGTCCAAACATTCTTGTTGTAAGTAGGCTGACCATTGACAATGACTACAAAACTATCAATGTTAAGAAGTTTTTCAGGCTGAATATCTGCATTTGCTTGCACATCAACAGGTAGATATACTATTCTCCCCTTAAGAGCGTCAACAAGTTCTGTTCTAGGTCTCTTCAATGCAGTTACTTGCCCTAATCTGACGATCGTAAGACAAGGCATTACAAATCGAATCATTGCCATTTCAAAATTATTTAAACACTTTATACATTCCGGTGTACAGTCTATATGAAGGTTATTTAATACTGATCGGACATTCTCCTGACTTTTCAACATTTTCCCAGCACAGTAATCACAGACAAAGAATGAATCTATGACATCCTCTTTCCAAACTGTACATTGAATTAGTTCTTCTCTGTCATCTTTGGGTATGTCCTGTTGTAGGTGTTCTAAAATCGTGGCCATCATTACATCAAAACCTTTCTTATTTGAAAGGGATCTTAGACTCTTCAATTGGTATTTTGTCTTTATCTGCTCACAACTGTCACAATGCATTGTGGGGTATACATCCCTAATGTTAGCTACCTTATCAAGGCTCTCACCAAATAATTTTATTATTGTATTTTCATCCACAGAAACTCTAATATTGCCATCACCGTAAATGAAGTCTTGACTATTATTACGACAGAGTCTACTTGACACTTCTTCTATGTGATGACTTAGTTCCTTGTACGAGCCCTCGACTTTTAGTAGATTAATATGTTGTATAATCTTACATTTTGATACTGCCTTATATACGCTATTAATGAAACAGTTCAAGACAGGAAAATGTGGAGCTAGTGCCCTTAGAGAACGCAAATAGCTCTGACATCCCTCATTTGGGCTACAGTATAACGAATGCCCATGCTTTCTTGTGTCCCTGTAATTGATTTCACAATAATCCAAGCCGCCAAGGTAGAAATTAACCACTTTGTCAGTTGAAAATTTTAATGCTATATTGTTTTCAAGGATATCAAAAAGAATTTGACATAATTCAATATCCGTCGGATAGAGCTTGCAGATATCAGGGTGACATTGCCAAGTAACCTGCTGCCCAATTTTTGGTTTTGAATTTTTACTCAGATTGTTATAGGTGACTTCAGCCATCATAATTTCCTTGTCAGATCTAGTTTTAGAGCATTTTTCAATAGTTGTCTCGTACTTTTCAGGACAGTGTGTTCTACTACACAGAGAATTTTTTGCCAAATATTCAGTAGAACTAAACGAACTGTTTAAAACACAGTTAGAAATGCTTTTTTCTTGAGTCGGTGTTCCAGGAATTTGTTCTAAATCATTAGTCTTACAAACACATTTACTAATAACCCTAACAGGCTCGTTTTCGCCATAATTGAAAAACATTGCTTTTCCTTCGCTGTTGATAGGTATGCTTGTATATATATTTTTATTGCTGCTACATAAACTGCAATTGCTCCTTCCAAAATTAATATACGAATTTTCTAAGAAGTACGCCTCCGTATATTCACTGTGTTGTCGAACATTTTCCATTGCATCTATAAACTGTTCCGCAGTTGCCAATCCATACCTTGGAAGCTTTTCGTTAAACTGACAACATTTCTTTTGGATATTGCCATGAAGCTGTGCCAAAGCATTTCTAGCCGACTTTTCAACAGCATCCGCTCTTTCAAAGAGAATTTTAATCTGTAATTTCGAATACTTTTCGTGATCCCGATAAAACATGCGTAAAATGTTTCTCAATTTACAAAGATCAGCCTGCATTTTTGCCATCTTCTTGTATTTCTGAATGTAATTTTTCCCTTTGTCCTTATGCGTTCTTCGGTACAACCTCGCAGAGAATTTAATTTTTTCATTATAGCTTTTGTCACCCCAGTATCTACCCATTATTCTGGTAGCAACTTTTTTCTTATGTTTGTTTCGGTAATCTATATCGTTATCATACCGTTCCTTGCTCTTTTGTTTCGCTGTCTCAATTTTCCCTTCTCGATACCCCTGATCCGTAAGATACCTGTGTTTTGCTCTGTCATATTTCATTTTCTTAAATCCTGGATCACAAGACATCTTAGTAGCAATCCTTACGCGTGCTCGAGCTTTATTGCGTTTGGTGGCATTTTTATCTCTTTTAAATAAACTTTTCTTATATTTCAGGATGTTAGCTTTATTTTTTGTGTAGTAAAGTTTTCTATTAGTAGAAATTTGGATTGTTCTATTTTGATATTGTTTTTGGTTATTCTTTCTTTTTTTCCACTCGCGTGAGACCATATTTTTTCAAGATTTAAAATTATTAAGCACACAAAATCCCGTGTCGAGTATCTAAAACCTAGCATAAAACAAAACTAATTTTAAAATTTTCAGGTATTTATCTTGTTTGAATTACAAAATTAGTATTATTGGTTAGACACCATAAATATTTTTGCAGTTTAAATAATAAGTTTAGTGATTCTGGACTGAAAACTAAAATAATTGCAATTATGAGACAATAATATGGAGATATGTACTTTACGGGTTACAGGATACAATAATAAATTTGAACTGAGATGAAAAAAAAAATTTCTTCCAGGAGACAAAAAGCAAAACTAATTTTAGAATTTTCATGTATTTTTGTTGTTTAAATTAAAAAATTACTATTACTGATTAGGCATCATAAATATTTTTGCAGTTTACATAATAATTTTAGCGATTAAGCCAAAAAAGAAAATTTTGGTTCCAGGAGTTTCGGTTACTATTGAGACAAGTAGCTATTATTACTATAGAGTTCATTACATGGACTGTTTTATTGCTTCAAAATTCAAATATCTTTGAAAAGACTGCAGTATGAAAATACATCAAAAATGCAATTTTTTTGACAAAATTGATTCTACTTTAAAAAGTATTTTATTTTTAAATACAAAAGTGACTAGATGTTGCAATTTCCTTTAAAATGAGCTATTATACAGCTCTCTATGATTTTCCAGTGCCCAGCTAGCTGAGCAGAAAGAAAAAGCGGAAAGAAAAAAATATCCCGTTTGTGGAGAATAACGTGGTAAAAGTCAATTTTCTTGATTTTCAAGCCAATATATTTTCTTTGTTATTCAAGCCAAAGGGAGGTAAGTTTCCTTTATAGAGGATTCGGACAAGGCGGTTCTAATGGTGTACTTTTTGTTTTGATCTGACTCTTTTTTTAGGAGTTGGGGGGTTTTATATTTCTTGACATTGGAGGTGATCGTCTCTTACTAGGTTGCTAGCTACCGCTGCAACCCGGATTAGCATTAGACGTGACCATCTCTTACAAGGTTGCTAGCAATCACTGCAACCAAAACAGGAAAAAGCCTATGGCTTTTTCTTAGTTGGAATAGCAAGAGACGATGCTTTTGCTATCTTAGCTTTTACCTACTATGTGCCGTGGCTTGTTCTTTACTAGGTTTCAGCTATATTCGATGAAACTTACATAGTGCCCATTTATAATGAACTGTATCGATCCTTTTTGTACCATATTGTTAATTTTACAACTTTAATTAGCGACGTTATAGTTCAAGTGTCTAGCACGATCTGTCTTTAACCGAACGGTTGGTGGTTCAAAGCCACCCGGGGTACTTTTCTTTTAATTTGTAATTCAGCTATCAATAAATCATATCATTACTATATCAGTAACTATAATTATACAAAGTATGCAATTTAGTATAGGAAAGGGTTCGTTCTTTATTAGATTATTACTTCTCGATATGCCTGGTCGGTTGAATACCTTTGTTTTTTTCTTTTCAAGATACTATCTCTGTTGTTTGTGTAGTACTGTTTTTTCAATATCCGTGCAGCTTGCTTGATTGAAACCATTATGTAATTATGAATGTGAACTTTTACAGTTCTGAAGCTTCTTATATAGTAATTATGACGTCACAAGGTAATGATTTTATTGACGTCATAGCGCAATGATATTATTTCATGACGTCTTCAGAAACAACAATATAATTTCGTGTTTGTCTATTCACATCATAGCTCTAACAAAATTTAATTAGAGTTCGTTCTTTATTGTTAAAATACTGTAATCTTAACTATAGTGAAGTTGCGTATAAAAGTTAGTATAGGGAAGAGTTCGATCTTTATTATAAAAAAGAAAAAAAAAGAAAAAAATATCCCGTTTAGGCAGAATGTTGTAGTAGCTGCCACTTTTCTTGATTTTCAAGCCAATATATTTTCCTTGCTTATCAAGCTAAGGGACAGAAAGTTTACTATACAGGGGTTTCGGACAAGGCGGTTCTAATGGTGTACTTTTTGTTTTGATCTGACTCCTTTTTAGGAACTATGGGTTTTTATATTTCTTAACATTGGACGTGATCGTCTCTTACTAGGTTGCTAGCTACCGCTGCAACCCGGATTTTTAGGAGTTATTGGTTTTTATATTTCTTAACATTGGACGTGATCGTCTCTTACTAGGTTGCTAGCTACCGCTGCAACCCAGATTATGATGAACTGAATCGGTCCTTTATGTAAACTTTACTAATCTATACTATAGTTAAGTGGCCAATAAAATATAGCATGGAAGTTCGTTCTTTACTGTATTTACTATAACAACCAGGATGACGTCATTTACAACTTGGGTTTCGTTTTATGCTATATCATTACAAACAGGAAAAAGCCTACGGCTTTTTCCTCTTTGAAATAGTAAGAGACGAACCTCAAGCAATCAAGTAGCTAACTAAGTCCAATGTATGCAGTGGTATGTTATCCATTATATTGACCTTAGATATATTGACCTTAAATATAACTGTAGTAGCTTATACTATAGTTAAGTGGCCTATAAAATTTAGTATTGGTAACAGGTCATTCTTTATTATAATTACATTCTAGCTAAAATAATGAAGATAATATGAATGAACCACAGTGTTCAGTTTCTTTGGACTTGAGTTCGTTTTTTAACTATAAATACAAACAGGAAAAAGCCTACGGCTTTTTCTTCTTTTAAATAGTAAGAGACGAAACTCAAACAATCAAGTAGCTAACTAAGTCCAATGTATGGAATGGTTTGTTATTTCAGTGATCGTCTTTTAATGTAAATCAAACACCATTTATGATGAGCTATATTCGTCCTTTATGTAATAACCCAATTAATTTCCTTTAAAATGAGCCATTGAACAACTCTCTACGATGTTCCAGTGCCAAGCTATCTGTGGAAAAGAAAAAAGAAAAAAATATCCCGTTTTTGGAGAATAACGTGGTAAAAGTCTATTTTCTTGATTTTCAAGCCAATATATTTTCTTTGTTATTCAAGCCAAAGGGCGGTAAGTTTCCTTTATAGAGGATTCGGACAAGGCGGTTCTAATGGTGTACTTTTTGTTTTGATCTGACTCTTTTTTTAGGAGTTGGGGGGTTTTATATTTCTTAACATTGGAGGTGATCGTCTCTTACTAGGTTGCTAGCTACCGCTGCAACCCGGATAACTGGTGTATAAAATTTAGTATAGGCAAGAGGTCGTTCTTTATTGTAATACCGCTGCAACCCAGGCTAGGTTACTAGCTACCGCTGCAACCCGGATAATTGAAAATGCCATTTATGATGAGCTACATTCGTCCTTTATTTAACTAAACCTGGAACCACCATATATCAGTTAGTATGGGAGAGATCGTTCTTTACTGTAAGAAATTTTTTAACCCCATTAATTTACTTTAAAATGAACCATTGCACAACTCTCTACAATGTTCCAGTGCGAAGATATCTGTTGAATTACTAACCTATACTATAATTATGTGGCTTATGAAATTTAGTATAGGCAAGAGTTCGTTCTTTATTATAAACCAGTGCCCAGCTAGCTGAGCAGAAAGAAAAAGCGGAAAGAAAAAAATATCCCGTTTGTGGAGAATAACGTGGTAAAAGTCAATTTTCTTGATTTTCAAGCCAATATATTTTCTTTGTTATTCAAGCCAAAGGGCGGTAAGTTTCCTTTATAGAGGATTCGGACAAGGCGGTTCTAATGGTGTACTTTTTGTTTTGATCTGACTCTGTTTTTAGGAGTTGGGGGGTTTTATATTTCTTGACATTGGAGGTGATCGTCTCTTACTAGGTTGCTAGCTACCGCTGCAACCCGGATATTTCTTAGAATTGGACTGATCGTCTCTTGCTAGGTTGCTAGCTACTGCTGCAACCCAGATTCACATATATTTATTTATGAGAGGCAGCCTGGCCGAGTGGTCCAAGGCACTGGTGTTAGCCACCAGTCTCTTCGGAGGCTTGGGTTCAAATCTTACCGCTGGTATGCGATTATGTTTGAAAGACTGCAGTGTGAAAAGACATCAAAAATGCAGTTTTTGGTGGAAAAATTTATTCTCTTTTAGAAATAATTTATTTTAGTTACTATAGATTTTAACCCAATTAATTTCCTTTAAAATGAGCCATTGAACAACTCTCTACGATGTTCCAGTGCCAAGCTATCTCTGGATACAAAAGAAAAAAAGAAAAAAAGAGAAAAAAATATCCCGTTTAGGCAGAATGTTGTAGTAGCTGCCACTTTTCTTGATTTTCTTGACACCTGAAACCACCATATATCAGTTAGTATGAGAGAGAGATCGTTCTTTACTGTAATCCTAGCCAAATATAATAACTTTAATATAAATTAATATAGGCACGAGATCGTTTTTTATTATATAACCTATATAATCAAGCCAATATATTTCCCTTGCTGTTCAAGCCAAGGGACAGAAAGTTTCCTATACAGGGGTTTCGGACAAGGCGGTTCTAATGGTGTACTTTTTGTTTTGATCTGACTCCTTTGTTAGGAACTATGGGTTTTTATATTTCTTAACATTGGACGTGATCGTCTCTTACTAGGTTGCTAGCTATCGCTGCAACCCGGATTAACATTGGAGGTGATCGTCTCTTACTAGGTTGCTAGCTACCGCTGCAACCCGGATATTCAAATGATGGTCCTTTAATGTAATTTCATGCTATATTATTACAAACAGGAAAAAACCTACGGCTTTTTCTTCTTTGAAATAGTAAGAGACGAGCCTCAAGCAATCAAGTAGCTAACTAAGTCCAATGTATGCAGTGGTATGTTATTCCAATGATCGTCTTTTAATGTAAACAGCCATGATACTGATGGGAATTTGTAAAAATGTGGGTTCAAATCCTACCACTGGTATACGATTATGACGTCATTGATCATTCTTTAATATGAAATATGTGATTTTTCGTAAAAAACTGATTCTATTTTAAAAATACATTGTTTGAAGTACAAAAGGTTTTTAACCCAATTAATTTCCTTTAAAATGAGCCATTGAACAACTCTCTACGATGTTCCAGTGCCAAGCTATCTGTGGAAAAGAAGAAGAAAGAAAAAAATATCCCCTTTGTGGAGAATAACGTGGTAAAAGTCAATTTTCTTGATTTTCAAGCCAATATATATTCTTTGTTATTCAAGCCAAAGGGCGGTAAGTTTCCCTTATAGGAATTTTGGACAAGGCGATACTAATGGTGTACTTTTTGTTTTGATCTGACTCTTTTTTTTAGGAGTTATGGGTTTTTATATTTCTTAACATTGGACGTGATCGTCTCTTACTAGGTTGCTAGCTACCGCTGCAACCCGGATTACATTCTAGCTAAAATAATGAAGATAATATGAATGAACCAAAGTGTTCAGTTTCTTTGGACTTGAGTTCGTTTTTTAACTATAAATACAAACAGGAAAAAGCCTACGGCTTTTTCTTCTTTTAAATAGTAAGAGACGAAACTCAAACAATCAAGTAGCTAACTAAGTCCAATGTATGGAATGGTTTGTTATTTCAGTGATCGTCTTTTAATGTAAATTTAACCCCATTAATTTTCTTTAAAATGAGCCATTAAACAACTCTCTACGATGTTCCAGTGCCAAGCTATCTGTGGAATTACTAACCTTTTTTAACTAACCTAATTACCGTAACCTAAATTAACTAAAATTTAGTATAGGCAAAAAGTCGTTCTTTATTATAATGTTGTTTAAATTAAAAAATTACTATTACTGATTAGGCATCATAAATATTTTTGCAGTTTACATAATAATTTTAGCGATTAAGCCAAAAAAGAAAATTTTGGTTCCAGGAGTTTCGGTTACTATTGAGACAAGTAGCTATTATTACTATAGAGTTCATTACATGGACTGTTTTATTGCTTCAAAATTCAAATATCTTTGAAAAGACTGCAGTATGAAAATACATCAAAAATGCAATTTTTTTGACAAAATTGATTCTACTTTAAAAAGTATTTTATTTTTAAATACAAAAGTGACTAGATGTTGCAATTTCCTTTAAAATGAGCTATTATACAGCTCTCTATGATTTTCCAGTGCCCAGCTAGCTGAGCAGAAAGAAAAAGCGGAAAGAAAAAAATATCCCGTTTGTGGAGAATAACGTGGTAAAAGTCAATTTTCTTGATTTTCAAGCCAATATATTTTCTTTGTTATTCAAGCCAAAGGGCGGTAAGTTTCCTTTATAGAGGATTCGGACAAGGCGGTTCTAATGGTGTACTTTTTGTTTTGATCTGACTCTGTTTTTAGGAGTTGGGGGGTTTTATATTTCTTGACATTGGAGGTGATCGTCTCTTACTAGGTTGCTAGCTACCGCTGCAACCCGGATTCCGCAAAACTTCATAGTAATATCCAAAAGAAATGTTGTATGTTTAGTGAAAAGCTTCCAAGGTATGAACCGGCAACTGTGGAACAGTTTATAGATGTAATGGGAAATTTTATAGATCACTGTGAATATATGGAGGCATAATTGCTCTTTACTTAGTTTCAGCTTTAATTCGATGATCCAGACTTTATGTACTAACTACATCCAAAGACTATGACGTCATTGTTTAATATTGTATATAAAAAATTAAGTTTTTCGTAAAAAAAATTAATTAAAAAAAAAATTAAGTACAAATAGCGCTAGATCTAGAGATTTCCTTTAAAATGAGCCATTGAACAACTCTCTACGATGTTCCAGTGCCAAGCTATCTGTGGAAAAGAAAGAAAAAAAATATCCCGTTTGAGGAAAATAACGTGGTTTAAGTCAATTTTCTTGATTTTCAAGCCAATATATTTTCTTTGTTATTCAAGCCAAAGGGCGGTAAGTTTCCTTTATAGGGTTTTCGGACAAGGCGGTTCTAATGGTGTACTTTTTGTTTTGATCTGACTCCTTTTTTAGGAGTTATGGGTTTTTATATTTCTTAACATTGGACGTGATCGTCTCTTACTAGGTTGCTAGCTACCGCTGCAACCCGGACTTTCGCAAAACTTCATAGTAATATCCAAAAGAAATGTTGCATGTTTAGTGAAAAGCTTCCAAGGTATGAACCGGCAACTGTGGAACAGTTTATAGATGTAATGGGAAATTTTATAGATCACTGTGAATATATGGAGGCATAATTGTTCTTTACTTAGTTTCAGCTTTAATTCGATGATCCAGACTTTATGTACTAACTACATCCAAAGACTATGACGTCATTGTTTAATATTGTATATAAAAAATTAAGTTTTTCGTAAAAAAAATTAATAAAAAAAAAATTAAGTACAAATAGCGCTAGATCTAGAGATTTCCTTTAAAATGAGCCATTGAACAACTCTCTACGATGTTCCAGTGCCAAGCTATCTGTGGAAAAGAAAGAAAAAAATATCCCGTTTGAGGAAAATAACGTGGTTTAAGTCAATTTTCTTGATTTTCAAGCCAATATATTTTCTTTGTTATTCAAGCCAAAGGGCGGTAAGTTTCCTTTATAGGGGTTTCGGATAAGGCGGTTCTAATGGTGTAATTTTTGTTTTGATCTGACTCCTTTTTTAGGAGTTATGGGTTTTTATATTTCTTAACATTGGACGTGATCGTCTCTTACTATTATAATTAATTCTCTCTTAATTAACAAGGGTTCGTAGCTCAGATGTAGAGCAATCGACTGCAGATCATGCAGATAAGTCAACGGTTCGAATCCGGTCGGGCCCTAGTTTTTCAGAAAGTAATTATGGTTTAAAATCTAATCACAGGTCTTTTACCCTAAACAAGATTTTAATTTATGTCTAATATTAATCATTAAGTACTTCAATTATTATGGACGAAAGTTTGTTGAAAATCGTTCGAAAGTTCGTTGAAAAAGTTCGGACGAAAGTTTTCTTGAAAATCAAGTAAACCTGCCACTTCTCTTGATTTTCAAGCCAATATATTTCCCTTGCTGTTCAAGCCAAGGGACTGAAAGTTCCCTATACAGGGGTTTCGGACAAGGCGGTTCTAATGGTGTACTTTTTGTTTTGACCTGACACTTTTTTTTAGGAGTTATGGGTTTTTATATTTCTTAACATTGGTCGTGATTGCCTCTTACTAGGTTGCTAGCTAGATTTAAAGGTAGAACTCTTTCTAATTGATTACAAACAGGAAAAAGCCTACGGCTTTTTCTTCTTTGAAATGGTAAGAGACGAACCTCAAACAATCAAGTAGCTAACTAAATCAATTGTATGTAATGGTTTTTTATTCCAACTTATTGTAACAACCCGGATTATAATTTATGATGATGTATAATATAAATACTGTAATCTTAACTATAGCGAAGTTGCGTATGCAAGTTGGTATAGGGAAGAGTTCGATCTTTATTATAATTGCTCTCTCAATTATTACTTCTCGATACGCCTGGTCGGTTGAATACCTTTTTTTTGCTCTCTCAATTTTTACTTCTCGATACACCTGGTCGGTTGAATACCTTTGCTTTTTTCTTTTCAAGTTACTATCTCTGTTGTTTGTGTAGTACTCTTTCTTCAACTTGCGTATAGCCTGCTTTGATCTAACCATTATTCTAATCAAGAATGAGAGAATTTTCAGTTTTGACTTTCCTTATATACTAATTATGACGTCACTCTATTCACGTCATAGCTCTAATATAAAACTATGATGATCTTATATAGTAATTATGACGTCACTGCATCAAAAATACAGTTTTTATTGGAAAAATTTATTCTCTTTTAGAAATAATTTATTTTAGTTACTATAGATTTTTAACCCAATTAATTTCCTTTAAAATGAGCTATTGAACAACCCTCTACGATGTTCCAGTGCCAAGCTATCTCTGGATACAAAAAAAAAAGAAAAAAATATCCCTTTTGACGAGAATAACGTGGTTAAAGTCAATTTTCTTGATTTTCAAGCCAATATATTTCCATTGCTGTTCAAGCCAAGGGACAGAAAGTTTCCTATACAGGGGTTTCGGACAAGGCGGTTCTAATGGTGTACTTTTTGTTTTGATCTGACTCCTTTTTTAGGAGCTATGGGTTTTTATATTTCTTAACATTGGACGTGATCGTCTCTTACTAGGTTGCTAGCTACCGCTGCAACCCGGATGATCATCTTTTAATGGAAAATTTTAACATATTGATTTTAAATATAACTGTACTAGCCTATACTATAGTTAAGTGGCCTATAAAATTTAGTATAGGCAAGAGGTTGTTCTTTATTATAAAATTGAAAAACATTGCTTTTCCTTCGCTGTTGATAGGTATGCTTGTATATATATTTTTATTGCTGCTACATAAACTGCAATTGCTCCTTCCAAAATTAATATACAAATTTTCTAAGAAGTACGCCTCCGTATATTCAATGTGTTGTCGAACATTTTCCATTGCATCTATAAACTGTTCCGCAGTTGCCAATCCATACCTTGGAAGCTTTTCGTTAAACTGACAACATTTCTTTTGGATATTACTATGAAGCTTTGCCAAAGAATTTCTAGCCGACTTTTCAGAAGCTTCCGCTCTTTCAAAGAGAATTTTAATCTGTAATTTTGAATACTTTTCGTGATCCCGATAAAACATGCGTAAAATGTTTCTCAATTTACAAAGATCAGCCTGCATTTTTGCCATCTTCTTGTATTTCTGAATGTAATTTTTCCCTTTGTCCTTATGCGTTCTTCGGTACAACCTCGCAGAGAATTTAATTTTTTCATTATAGATTTTGTCACCCCAGTAACGCTCCTTGATCTTTTGTTTGGCTGTCTCAATTTTTACTTCTCGATACACCTGGACGGTTGAATACCTTTGCTTTTGGTTTTTCATATATTTGATGCGGTAATCTTCATCATTGTGATAACTCTCCTTGAACTTTTGTTTGGCTGTCTCAATTTTTGCATGTCTATAATCTTCATCATTGTGATAACACATCTTGCTGTTTTGTTTTGCTCTCTCAATTATTACTTCTCGATACGCCTGGTCGGTTGAATACCTTTGTTTTGCTCTCTCAATTATTACTTCTCGATACGCCTGGTCGGTCGAATACCTTTGTTTTGCTCTCTCGATTATTACTTCTCGATACACCTGGTCGGTTGAATACCTTTGCTTTTTTCTTTTCAAGATACTATCTCTGTTGTTTGTGTAGTACTGTTTTTTCAACTTGCGTGCAGCTTGCTTGATTGAAACCATTATGTAATTATAAATGAGAACATTTACAGTTCTGACACTTCTTATATAGTAATTATGACGTCACGGCGTAATGATTTTATTGACATCATAGCGCAATGATATTATTTCATGACGTCTTCAGAAACAGCAATATAATTTCGTGTTTTTCTATTCACGTCATAGCTCTAATATAAAACTATGATGACATTCATTATTTATCTAGTAGGGTTTCAGACAAGGTAATTCTAATGATGTACTTTTGTTTTGATCTGACTCTATTTTTAGGAGTTTTGTTATATTTCTTAGCATTGGACTGATCGTCTCTTACTAGGTTGCTAGATACTGCTGCAACCCAAATTCACATATATATTTATTTATGAGAGGCAGCCTGGCCGAGTGGTCCAAGGCACTGGTGTTAGCCACCAGTCTCTTCGGAGGCGTGGGTTCAAATCTTACCGCTGGTATACGATTATGTTTGAAAGACTGCAGTGTGAAAAGACATCGAAAATGCAGTTTTTGGTGGAAAAATTTATTTTCTTTTAGAAATAATTTATTTTAGTTGCAAAAGGTTTTTAGCCCAATTAATTTCCTTTAAAATGAGCTATTGGACAACCCTCTACGATGTTCCAGTGCCAAGCTATCTCTGGATACAAAAAAAAAGAAAAGAGAAAAAAAATATCCCGTTTGGGGGGAATAACGTTGTTAAAGTCAATTTTCTTGATTTTCAAGCCAATATATTTCCCTTGCTGTTCAAGCCAAGGGACAGAAAGTTTCCTAAACAGGGGTTTCGGACAAGGCGGTTCTAATGGTGTACTTTTTGTTTTGATCTGACTCCTTTTTTAGGAACTATGGGTTTTTATATTTCTTAACATTGGACGTGATCGTCTCTTACTAGGTTGCTAGCTACCACTGCAACCCGGATTCTAATGGTGTAATTTTTGTTTTAATCTGACTCTTTTCTCAGGAGTTAGGGGTTTTTATATTTCTTAACATTGGACGTGATCGTCTCTTACTAGGTTGCTAGCTACCGCTGCAACCCGGAAAAATATAAGTACTGTAATCTTAACTATAGTGAAGTTGCGTATGCAAGTTAGTATAGGGTAGAGTTCGATCTTTATTATAATACCCCTGGAACCACCATATATAAGTTACTATGGGCGAGAGATCGTTCTTTACTGTAACTTTGTTAGGAACTATGGGTTTTTATATTTCTTAACATTGGACGTGATCGTCTCTTACTAGGTTGATAGCTACCGCTGCAACCCGGATATAACCTATAATGATGTATAATATAAATACTGTAATCTTAACTATAGTGAAGTTGCGTATGCAAGTTAGTATAGGGAAGAGTTCGATCTTTATTATATGGTGAAATAATAATATGCATATGGTTCTTAAATCATTCTTCTTTATGGTCCGATTTGGTCTAGTGGCTAGGATAGTTAACTTTCACTTAGGAGGACCGGGTTCGATTCCCGGTGTGGGAAAATTTTTAACTCTATAATCTTCGAACATTCGAACCTTTTATAATTTATAATGATGTATAATATAAATACTGTAATCTTCACTATAGTGAAGTTGCCTATGCAAGTTAGTATAGGGAAGAGTTCGATCTTTATTATAATTGTTGTTTAAATTAAAAAATTACTATTACTGATTAGGCATCATAAATATTTTTGCAGTTTACATAATAATTTAGCGATTAAGCCAAAAAAGAAAATTTTGGTTCCAGGAGTTTCGGTTACTATTGAGACAAGTAGCTATTATTACTATAGAGTTCATTACATGGACTGTTTTATTGCTTCAAAATTCAAATATCTTTGAAAAGACTGCAGTATGAAAATACATCAAAAATGCAATTTTTTGACAAAATTGATTCTACTTTAAAAAGTATTTTATTTTTAAATACAAAAGTGACTAGATGTTGCAATTTCCTTTAAAATGAGCTATTATACAGCTCTCTATGATTTTCCAGTGCCCAGCTAGCTGAGCAGAAAGAAAAAGCGGAAAGAAAAAAATATCCCGTTTGTGGAGAATAACGTGGTAAAAGTCAATTTTCTTGATTTTCAAGCCAATATATTTTCTTTGTTATTCAAGCCAAAGGGAGGTAAGTTTCCTTTATAGAGGATTCGGACAAGGCGGTTCTAATGGTGTACTTTTTGTTTTGATCTGACTCTTTTTTTAGGAGTTGGGGGGTTTTATATTTCTTGACATTGGAGGTGATCGTCTCTTACTAGGTTGCTAGCTACCGCTGCAACCCGGACTAGTTTTACGAGTTATGACCTATATCATGTTTTACTATGGGGCGTGATCATCTCTTACTAGATTAGTAGCTACTGCTGCAACCCAGATTAACATAAAATTACAAACAGGAAAAAGCATATGGCTTTTTCTTATTTGGAATAGTAAGAGACGAATTTCAGAGAATTCTTTACTAGGTTTCAGCCATCTGTATAGCCATGATACCGATAAAACTTTCATAATCCCCAATTATAATTAACCAAACCGATTCTTTATAAAAAAAATTTATAAACGAATTTATTATCAATAGGTCTCCGAGGGTACAGCGGGAAGCATGCCATCTTGTTACGCAGGGGACCAGAGTTCGATTCCCCGTTGGAGGGAATTCTTAATATATTGACTTCAAATAAATCTGTACAAGCCTGTACTATAGCTAAGCTTCACTATTCGTTCTTTACTTCAATTGACTAATACCATTTATGATGAACTATATTGATCCTTTATATAATTCCTTTAAAATGAGCCCTTGAACAACTCTCTACGATGTTCCAGTGCCAAGCTATCTCTGGAAACAAAAGAAAAAAGAAAAAAAAATATCCCGTTTAGGCAGAATGTTGTAGTAGCTGCCACTTTTCTTGATTTTCAAGCCAATATATTTCCCTTGCTGTTCAAGCCAAATGACAGAAACTTTCTTATACAGGGGGTTTTGACACGGCGGTTCTAATTGTGTACTTTTTGTTTTGATCTGACTCTTTTTCTTAGATTATGGGTTTTTATATTTCTTAACATTGGACGTGACCGTCTCTTACTAGGTTGCTAGCTACCGCTACAACCCGGACTTTAATATAAAAAATAGTCCTGTTTGTAATCAGGTTTATTTTGTTTCAAACATTTCGGGGTAATAATGAACTAGATCGACCCTTTTTGTATGATCCTAGGATATTGTTTAATATCCAGGTGAATTTATTACTCATCCGTTGATGAAAAGTTTCCCAATTTCTGTTCGTTGTTTATTAACAGGTTTATGAAACCATAGGCGTCTTATCATTCTTTACTATGTATGACTACAAACAGGAACAAGCCTACGGATTTTTCTTCTTTGGATTAGTAAGAGACGATCCTCAAAGAATCAGGCTGGTAACTATGTCCAAAATATGCAATGTTTAGCTGTTATAATGATCGTCTTTTAATATAAACATATTAATATTATGGATTCTGTACTGATTTTTACCACATACTGTTTAAAAGTTTTTCTCAGAAATTATTTTTCCTTTTTTCAGGCCACTAAGGTGTTATAAGTTTCCTGATCAGTTTATTGGAAATGAATAACAAACAGGAAAAAACCTATGGCTTTTCTTTTTTGAAATAGTAAGAGACGAACCTCAAACAATCAAGTGGATAACTAAGTCCAATATATGCTATGGTTTGCTATTCCAGTGATCGTCTTTTAATATAATTTAATATTAATTATAATCTTATTTTAGTCACTATGGGCAGGAAGTTTGTTCTTTATTGTAATGATTGCTTCAAAATTCAAATATCTTTGAAAAGACTGCAAAATTAATTTACATCAAAAATGCAGATTTTGACAAAATTGATTCTACTTTAAAAAGTATTTTATTTTTAATTACAAAAGTGACTAGATGTAGCAATTTCCTTTAAAATAAGCTATTATACAGTTCTCTATGATTTTCCAGTGCCCAGCTAGCTTAGGAGGAAGAAAAAGCGGAAAGAAAAAAAGATGCCGTTTGTAGAGAATCGTGTATATTCTATATAACAAAAATTTAAAAAATTAAAAAAAAATTCAAAGCAGTCCTAGCATCCTTACTTCAGCGAAGTTCAACCAGGACCTAACTTAGGAGTTATGAGCTATTTTAATTTTTACTATGGGTAGTGATCCTAGTTGGCCTGAGTTCGGTTCCCGGTATGAGAAATTTTTACCTATGATGAATTCTTAAAGAAAATTCATCATCTATATAATGATTCCTTATAGTACTTCAGTTACTATGGACTAAAGTTCGTTCTTTAATGTAAAACTATGGGCTACAGTTCGTTTCTTAATGTAATAAAAATAATTTGTTTTAATTACAAAAGGCTTTTAACCCCATTAATTTCCTTTAAAATGAGCTATTGAACAAATCTCTACGATGTTCCAGGGCCAAGCTCTCTGTGGAATTATTAACCTATAATAAAATTACAATCTAGTCTAGGCAAGAGGTCGTTCTTTATTATATTTCTTTGTTATTCAAGCCAAAGGACGGTAAGCTTCCTTTATAGGGGTTTCGGACAAAGTGGCTCTAATGGTGTACTTTTTGTTTTGATCTGACTCCTTTTTTAGGAGTTATGGGTTTTTATATTTCTTAACATTGGACGTGATCGTCTCTTACTAGGTTGCTAGCTACCGCTGCAACCTGGATTTATGTAACTCGCATGATGTGGCTTCATCATTTGTACCAGGGACATACGAACCAGTTCCAGGAGACAGAGCCAAGTTCAGTCTCCTGGTTTTATACATTAATCATCATCATTTTCACTGTTGCTGTCATCATTTCTGTCATTTGGGGATTATTATTGTCGTCCCTTTACCGAAATTCTTATTTATATTACAAACATGAAAAAGTCACGGCTTTTTCTTTATTGGAATAGTAAGAGACGATAGGCTACAACATAAGATTATGACATCATTGATCTATTTTTAACATGCAATTATAATCTTATTTTAGTTACTATTGGCTGAAAGTTTGTTCTTTAAAGTAATAAAAAAATATTTTATCTTCAATTACAGAAGGAACTAGATGTAGCAAGTTTTACTATTGATACGAGTCGCTCTTACTATACAACATACAGTTCGTTATCACGAACTGTTTGCTTTGATGTATCTATTGGTATCAAATTTCGTTCTTTAGAGTTTCGGTTACTATTGAGACAAGTAGCTATTATTACTATAGAGTTTTTTACCATGAACTGTTTGATTGCTTCAAAATTCAAATATCTTTGAAAAGAATGCAATATGAAAATACATCAAAATGCAATTTTTTTGACAAAATTGATTCTACTTTAAAAAGTATTTTATTTTTAATTACAAAACTTACTAGATGTAGCAATTCCCTTTAAAATGAGCTATTATACAGCTCTATGATTTTCCAGTGCCCAGCTAGCTGAAGAGGAAGAAAAAGCGGAAAGAAACAATATCCCGTTTGTGGAGAATAACGTGGTTAAAGTCAATTTTTTTGATTTTCTAGCCAATATATTTTCTTTGTTATTCAAGCCAAAGGGCGGTAAGTTTTATTTATAGGGGTTTCGGATCAGGCGGTTCTATTGGTGTACTTTTTGTTTTGATCTGACTCTTTTTTAGGAGTTAGGGGTTATTATATTTCATAACATAGGACGTGATCGTCTCTCACTAGGTTGCTAGCTACCGCTGCAACCCGGGTTATATCCTAATTAAGTGGCGTGTAAAATTTAGTATAGGCAACAGGTCGTTCTTTATTATAATCCTTTTTTAGGAGTTATGGGTTTTTATATTTCTTAACATTGGACTTGATCGTCTCTACTAGGTTGCTAGCTACCTCTGCAACCCGGATGTACCAGATTACAAACAAGAAAAACCAATGGCTTTTTCTTATTTGGAATAGTAAGAGACGATCTTCAGAGAATGAGGTATCAAACTAAGCCCAATTTATGCCATGATTTGTTCTATACTAGGTTTCAGCCATTTCTACAGCTATGATATCGATGAAAACTGCATAGTCGTCATTTATGACGGCGTTTATAATGGCATTATAATGGCATAGTTATGTGAGGTAGCGTGGTCAAGCGGTTTAAGGCGCTGGTGTTAGCCACCCGTCACATCGGAGGCATGGGTTCGAATATCCCTGATGACAGTATTTTATACCGAAGCAAACAAATTACTAGCTTGAGTCTTAAATTATAATCTTGTTTTAGTTACTATGGGCTGAAGTTCGTTCTTTACTGTAAAAATTTTTAACTCTATAATCTTCGAACATTTGAACCTTTTATAATTTATAATGATGCATAATATAAATACTGTAATCTTAACTATAGTGAAGTTGCGTATGCAAGTTAGTATAGGGAAGAGTTCTATCTTTATTATAACTTTGATCTAGCCATTATGTATTCATGAATGAGACCATTTGCAGTTTTGACGTTTCTTATATAGTAATTATGACGTCACTGCATCAAAAATACAGTTTTTATTGGAAAAATTTATTCTCTTTTAGAAATAATTTATTTTAGTTACAAAAGGTTTTTAACCCAATTAATTTCCTTTAAAATGAGCTATTGAACAACCCTCTACGATGTTCCAGTGCCAAGCTATCTCTGGAAACAAAGAAAAAAAAAAAAGAAAAAAATATCCCGTTTGGGGAGAATAACGTGGTAAAAGTCTATTTTCTTGATTTTCAAGCCAATATATTTTCTTTGTTATCCAAGCCAAAGGGCGGTAAGTTTCCTTTATGGAGGATTTGGACAAGGCGGTTCTAATGGTGTACTTTTTGTTTTGATCTGACTCCTTTTTTAGGAACTATGGGTTTTTATATTTCTTAACATTGGAGGTGATCGTCTCTTACTAGGTTGCTAGCTACCGCTGCAACCCGGATACTTGCCCTAATCTGACGATCGTAAGACAAGGCATTACAAATCGAATCATTGCCATTTCAAAATTATTTAAACACTTTATACATTCCGGTGTACAGTCTATATGAAGGTTATTTAATACTGATCGGACATTCTCCTGACTTTTCAACATTTTCCCAGCACAGTAATCACAGACAAAGAATGAATCTATGACATCCTCTTTCCAACCTGTACATTGAATTAGTTCTTCTCTGTCATCTTTGGGTATGTCCTGTTGTAGGTGTTCTAAAATCGTGGCCATCATTACATCAAAACCTTTCTTATTTGAAAGGGATCTTAGACTCTTCAATTGGTATTTTGTCTTTATCTGCTCACAACTGTCACAATGCATTGTGGGGTATACATCCCTAATGTTAGCTACCTTATCAAGGCTCTCACCAAATAATTTTATTATTCTATTTTCATCCACAGAAACTCTAATATTGCCATCACCGTAAATGAAGTCTTGACTATTATTACGACAGAGTCTACTTGACACTTCTTCTATGTGATGACTTAGTTCCTTGTACGAGCCCTCGACTTTTAGTAGATTAATATGTTGTATAATCTTACATTTTGATACTGCCTTATATACGCTATTAATGAAACAGTTCAAGACAGGAAAATGTGGAGCTAGTGCCCTTAGAGAACGCAAATAGCTCTGACATCCCTCATTTGGGCTACAGTATAACGAATGCCCATGCTTTCTTGTGTCCCTGTAATTGATTTCACAATAATCCAAGCCGCCAAGGTAGAAATTAACCACTTTGTCAGTTGAAAATTTTAATGCTATATTGTTTTCAAGGATATCAAAAAGAATTTGACATAATTCAATATCCGTCGGATAGAGCTTGCAGATATCAGGGTGACATTGCCAAGTAACCTGCTGCCCAATTTTTGGTTTTGAATTTTTACTCAGATTGTTATAGGTGACTTCAGCCATCATAATTTCCTTGTCAGATCTAGTTTTAGAGCATTTTTCAATAGTTGTCTCGTACTTTTCAGGACAGTGTGTTCTACTACACAGAGAATTTTTTGCCAAATATTCAGTAGAACTAAACGAACTGTTTAAAACACAGTTAGAAATGCTTTTTTCTTGAGTCGGTGTTCCAGGAATTTGTTCTAAATCATTAGTCTTACAAACACATTTACTAATAACCCTAACAGGCTCGTTTTCGCCATAATTGAAAAACATTGCTTTTCCTTCGCTGTTGATAGGTATGCTTGTATATATATTTTTATTGCTGCTACATAAACTGCAATTGCTCCTTCCAAAATTAATATACGAATTTTCTAAGAAGTACGCCTCCGTATATTCACTGTGTTGTCGAACATTTTCCATTGCATCTATAAACTGTTCCGCAGTTGCCAATCCATACCTTGGAAGCTTTTCGTTAAACTGACAACATTTCTTTTGGATATTGCCATGAAGCTTTGCCAAAGCATTTCTAGCCGACTTTTCAACAGCATCCGCTCTTTCAAAGAGAATTTTAATCTGTAATTTCGAATACTTTTCGTGATCCCGATAAAACATGCGTAAAATGTTTCTCAATTTACAAAGATCAGCCTGCATTTTTGCCATCTTCTTGTATTTCTGAATGTAATTTTTCCCTTTGTCCTTATGCGTTCTTCGGTACAACCTCGCAGAGAATTTAATTTTTTCATTATAGCTTTTGTCACCCCAGTATCTACCCATTATTCTGGTAGCAACTTTTTTCTTATGTTTGTTTCGGTAATCTATATCGTTATCATACCGTTCCTTGCTCTTTTGTTTCGCTGTCTCAATTTTCCCTTCTCGATACCCCTGATCCGTAAGATACCTCTGTTTTGCTCTGTCATATTTCATTTTCTTAAATCCTGGATCACAAGACATCTTAGTAGCAATCCTTACGCGTGCTCGAGCTTTATTGCGTTTGGTGGCATTTTTATCTCTTTTAAATAAACTTTTCTTATATTTCAGGATGTTAGCTTTATTTTTTGTGTAGTAAAGTTTTCTATTAGTAGAAATTTGGATTGTTCTATTTTGATATTGTTTTTGGTTATTCTTTCTTTTTTTCCACTCGCGTGAGACCATATTTTTTCAAGATTTAAAATTATTAAGCACACAAAATCCCGTGTCGAGTATCTAAAACCTAGCATAAAACAAAACTAATTTTAAAATTTTCAGGTATTTATCTTGTTTGAATTACAAAATTAGTATTATTGGTTAGACACCATAAATATTTTTGCAGTTTAAATAATAAGTTTAGTGATTCTGGACTGAAAACTAAAATAATTGCAATTATGAGACAATAATATGGAGATATGTACTTTACGGGTTACAGGATACAATAATAAATTTGAACTGAGATGAAAAAAAAATTTCTTCCAGGAGACAAAAAGCAAAACTAATTTTAGAATTTTCATGTATTTTTGTTGTTTAAATTAAAAAATTACTATTACTGATTAGGCATCATAAATATTTTTGCAGTTTACATAATAATTTTAGCGATTAAGCCAAAAAAGAAAATTTTGGTTCCAGGAGTTTCGGTTACTATTGAGACAAGTAGCTATTATTACTATAGAGTTCATTACATGGACTGTTTTATTGCTTGAAAATTCAAATATCTTTGAAAAGACTGCAGTATGAAAATACATCAAAAATGCAATTTTTTTGACAAAATTGATTCTACTTTAAAAAGTATTTTATTTTTAAATACAAAAGTGACTAGATGTTGCAATTTCCTTTAAAATGAGCTATTATACAGCTCTCTATGATTTTCCAGTGCCCAGCTAGCTGAGCAGAAAGAAAAAGCGGAAAGAAAAAAATATCCCGTTTGTGGAGAATAACGTGGTAAAAGTCAATTTTCTTGATTTTCAAGCCAATATATTTTCTTTGTTATTCAAGCCAAAGGGAGGTAAGTTTCCTTTATAGAGGATTCGGACAAGGCGGTTCTAATGGTGTACTTTTTGTTTTGATCTGACTCTTTTTTTAGGAGTTGGGGGGTTTTATATTTCTTGACATTGGAGGTGATCGTCTCTTACTAGGTTGCTAGCTACCGCTGCAACCCGGATTATAGTGAACTTAATAGTTCTTTAATATAACAATGATCAATCCTTTGTGTAAAACCCGGATACAAACAGGAAAAAGCCTTTGGCTTTATCTCATAAAAACCAATAATCCCCAGTTATAATAATTAAATTTGCCGATCCCTTGTATAATTTTTAGTGTATTAATGAATTTATTATTATGTCTTATATGTAACTTACAATGTATAAGTGTATATTGTTACAATGGTACGAATACCCGCACGTCACGCGGGAGACCGGGGTTCAATTTCCCTGTCGGAGCGAATTTTTAATACCGTTCTTTATTATAATGTGTTTTTCTAATGATCATCTTTTAATATAAAACTTGAAACTGAAAATAGAAACTCGTTTTAGTTACCTCCTAACTAAAATAATGAATATTATATGAATGAACCATAGGATTCAGTTCCCTTGGTCTTGAGTTCGTTCTTTACTATAATTTTGACCTAAAACCATTTTTAGGGGCTTAGGGATATTTCTTGTTCACTAAAGGAAGTGTTCGTCTTTTACTAGGTTACATTTACCACTGCAACCACAATGAGGGTAACTCTCTTTTTACACTATATATATATATATATATATATATATATATATATATATATATATATATATATATAATATATATATATATATATATATATATATATATATATATATATATATATATATATATATATATATATATATATATATTATATATATATATATATATATATATATATATATATATATATATATATATATATATATATATATATATATATATATAAATTACTAAAACAATTTGTGCTATTTGTGTGATACTATCATATCTAAAGATAAGTGTGTTTTGCATCACCATCTGTATAATGATTCCTTATAACACTTTAGTTACTATGGACTACAGATCGTTCTTTAATGTAAAAGAAAAAAAAAGAAAAAAGAAAAAATATCCCGTTTGGGGAGAATAACGTGGTAAAAGTCTATTTTCTTGATTTTCAAGCCAATATATTTTCTTTGTTATTCAAGCCAAAGGGCGGTAAGTTTCCTTTATGGAGGATTTGGACAAGGCGGTTCTAATGGTGTACTTTTTGTTTTGATCTGACTCTTTTTTTAGGAGCTACGGGTTTTTATATTTCTTAACATTGGAAGTGATCGTCTCTTACTAGGTTGCTAGCTACCGCTGCAACCCGGAAAGCTATTGAACAACCCTCTACGATGTTCCAGTGCCAAGCTATCTCTGGATACAAAAGAAAAAAAGAAAAAAAATATCCCGTTTAGGCAGAATGTTGTAGTAGCTGCCACTTTTCTTGATTTTCAAGCCAATATATTTCCCTTGCTGTCCAAGCCAAGGGACAGAAAGTTTCCTATACAGGGTTTTCGGACAAGGCGGTTCTAATGGTGCTCTTTTTGTTTTGATCTGACTCCTTTGTTAGGAACTATGGGTTTTTATATTTCTTAACATTGGACGTGATCGTCTCTTACTAGGTTGCTAGCTACCGCTGCAACCCGGATATTTATGAGAGGCTGCCTGGCCGAGTGGTCCAAGGCACTGGTGTTAGCCACCAGTCTCTTCGGAGGCGTCGGTTCAAATCTTACCGCTGGTATACGATTATGTTTGAAAGACTGCAGTGTGAAAAGACATCAAAAATGCAGTTTTTGGTGGAAAAATTTATTCTCTTTTAGAAATAATTTATTTTAGTTACTATAGATTTTTAACCCAATTAATTTCCTTTAAAATAAGCCATTGAACAACTATCTACGATGTTCCAGTGCCAAGCTATCTCTGGATACAAAAGAAAAAAAAAGAGAAAAAAAAATATCTCGTTTAGGCAGAATGTTGTAGTACCTGCCACTTTTCTTGATTTTGAAGCCAATATATTTCCCTTGCTGTTCAAGCCAAATAACAGAAAGTTTACTATACACGGGTTTCGGACAAGGCGGTTCTAATGATGTACTTTTTGTTTTGATCTGTCTCCTTTGTTAGGAGCTATGGGTTTTTATATTTCTTAACATTGGACGTGATCGTCTTCTCTAACTAGGTTGCTAGCTACCGCTGCAACCCGGATAACTAATTTTAATTAAAAAATAAATATTATTGCTCAGACATCATAAATATTTTCGCAGTTTACATAATAGTTTTAGCGATCCTGAACTGAAAATTAAAATAAAAAATGATTTTTTTGGAAATACATATTGAATTGCACGTCGGGTTGTTAGAACCTAAAAAAAATAAAACTAGTTTTAAATTTTCAGGTATTTGTCTAGTTTTAATAAAAAAATAAAAATTATTACTCAGACACCATAAAATTTTTTGCAGTTTCCATAATAACTTTAGCGATCTTGAAATTAGAACTAATATAAAATTAAACTATCTTGTCGAAAGATGAACGTTTATAAATATTGCATTCACTTATTACGTCACATATGGTTATCTTTTAATGTAAACATTGAATGACACGTCGAGTAGTTAGAAACTAACAAAAATAAAACTAATTTTAAAATTTTCAGGAATTTTTCTAGTTTTAATTAAAAAGTTTTAATTATTGCTCAGACACCATAAATATTTTTGCAGTTTACATAATAAACTTAGAGATCCTGAACTTAGAACTAAAATAAAATAAAATGATCTTGTTGAAAGATGAAGGTGTATAAATATTACATTTATTTATTACGTCATATACGGTTATTACATGATTATAATGTCATTCATCAAGCTTGCACACAAAATGCAGTTTTTTTGTAAAAATTGATTCTATTTTAAAAACTATTTTATTTTTAATTACAAACGGCACTAGATGTAGCAATTTCCTTTAAAATGAGCCATTATACAGCTCTCTATGATTTACCAGTGCCCAGCTAGCTGAAGAAAAAAACATGCCTTATGTGGAGAATATCGTGGTTTCAGCCACTTTTCTTGATTTTCAAGCCGGTATATTTCGGCTTCTTCAAGTCAAGTGATGGTAAGTTTTATATATAAAGGTTTTGGACAAGGCGGTTCTAATAGTGTACTTCTTGTTTTGATCTGACTATTTTTAGGAGTTATGGGTTACTTTAGTTTTTACTATGGGGCGTGGTCGTCTCTTACTAGGTTGCTAGCTACCGCTGCAACCTGGATTAATGTAATGATCGTATCTTACTAGTTTACTAGCTACCGCTTTAACCCGGATGCTAGCTGCCGCTGCAACCAGAATTTTTCTATTGATCATCTTTTAGTATAATTTATTACTTCAGTTACTATGGACTACAGTTCGTTCCTTAATGTAAACGTCTCTTACTAGGTTGCTAGCTACCGCTGCAACCCGGATGGACTACAGTTCGTTCCTTAATGTAAATTACCACGAACTGTTTGATTGGACTCTGAATTAGGACAGTATAAGTTTTGATCTACAGTTGAATAAGCCCCCTCCAAAGTTTTTACGACCATCTTTTCCATGAGAACCTTATGTCTTAACGATGGGCAACTAGCATAACTTACACTACACCCCGGGGACTGGAGGAGTTTTCAACCCCAGAGGTATAGTTATTTTGCCTTTTTACTATTTTTAACAAAATATCTATCTCAAAATTTTAATCAGATGCATTTAGAGAAAAATAGTATGGAAGGAGGCTGGTTGCCCTCCAATCATTTTTGATACAAGCGTGCCACGTGTCTACTGCCAGGGTCTGGGCGAAGCCCAGGCTTCTAAGACTTGACAATTTTTTCTGAAAATTGGCAATTACTTAATTAAAAATTTCCAGGAATTATTCTAGTTTCAGTTGACAATTCCTCGTTATTCAAGCCAAGGGACAGTTATTTTCCTACTTTAGGGTATTGAACAAGGCGGTTCTAATAGTGTACTTCCTTTTTTAATCTGACTAGTCTTACGAGAAATGGGCTGTTTTATTTTTTGCTGTTGGACATGATCGTCTCTTTCTAGGTTGCTAGCTACCTCTGCAACCCGGATTCAGTTAGTATAAGCTAAAGTTTGTTCTTTACTATAATAATGTAATTAAATATAACTGTACTAGCCTATACTATAGTTAAGTGTCCTATAAAATTTAGTATAGACAAGAGGTCGTTCTTTATTATAACTTTAAAATGAGCCATTGAACAACTCCCTGCGATGTTCCAGTGTGTAGCTATCTGTGGAATTACTAACCTATACGATAATTAAGTGGTGCATAAAAATTAGTATAGGCAAGAGGTCGTTCTTTATTATAATTTGACAAGACATAGGTAACTAAGGGCAAGAGTTCGTTCTTTACTATAATTCCAATGACCGCCTTTTAGTGGAACATTTTAATATATTGACCTTAAATATAATAACTGTACTCGCCTATACTATAGTTAAGTGGCCTATAAAATTTAGTATAGGAAAGAGGTCGTTCTTTATTATAATTGATCTAACCATTATGTATTCATGAATGAGACCATTTGCAGTTTTGACGTTTCTTATATAGTAATTATGACGTCACTGCATCAAAAATACAGTTTTTATTGGAAAAATTTATTCTCTTTTAGAAATAATTTATTTTAGTTACTATAGATTTTTAACCCAATTAATTTCCTTTAAAACGAGCTATTGAAAAACCCTCTACGATGTTCCAGTGCCAAGCTATCTGTGGAAAAGAAAAAGAAAAAAAAAGAAAAAAATATCCCGTTTTGGGAGAATAACGTGGTAAAAGTCTATTTTCTTGATTTTCAAGCCAATATATTTTCTTTGTTATTCAAGCCAAAGGGCGGTAAGTTTCCTTTATGGAGGATTTGGACAAGGCGGTTCTAATGGTGTACTTTTTGTTTTGATCTGACTCTTTTTTTTAGGAGCTACGGGTTTTTATATTTCATAACATTTGAGGTGATCGTCTCTTACTAGGTTGCTAGCTACCGCTGCAACCCGGATTGCTAGCTACCGCTGCAACCCGGATGACTCTTTTTTTAGGAGTTGGGGGGTTTTATATTTCTTAACATTGGAGGTGATCGTCTCTTACTAGGTTGCTAGCTACCGCTGCAACCCGGACTATATAGATTAAGTGGTATAACAACAAGGATGACGTTAGTTACAACTTGGGTTTCGTTTTATGCTATATCATTACAAACAGGAAAAAGCCTACGGCTTTTTCTTCTTTGAAATAGTAAGAGACGAACTAAGTCCAAAAGAAGAGTAAGTAAGTCCAATGTATACAGTGGTATGTTATTCCAATGATCGTCTTTTAATGTAATTCTTTATTATAAACCTGAATACAAACAGGAAAAAGCCTACGGCTTTTTCTTCTTTGAAATAGTAAGATACGAACCTAAAACAATCAAGTAGCTAACTAAGTCCAATGTATGCAATGGTGTGTAATTCCAATGATTGTCTTTTAATGTAAATTTACTAACCTATACTACAGTTAAGTGGCCTATAAAATTTAGTATAGGCAAGAGGTCGTTCTTTATTATAATGCTTCGGTAATCTTCATTATTATCATACCGTTCCTTGCTCTTTTGTCTAGCCTGCTCAATTGTTGCTTCTCTATAAAGTTTATCATTGTGATAACGCTCCTTGATCTTTTGTCTAGCCTGCTCAATTGTTGCTTCTCTATAAAGTTTATCATTGTGATAACGCTCCTTGATCTTTTGTCTAGCCTGATCAATTCTTGCTTCTCTGTAATCTTTATTATTATCATACCGTTCCTTGCTCTTTTGTCTAGCCTGCTCAATTGTTGCTTCTCTGTAATCTTCATCATTACCATACCGTTCCTTGATCTTTTGTTTGGCTGTCTCAATTTTTGCATGTCTATAATCTTCATCATTGTGATAACACATCTTGCTGTTTTGTTTTGCTCTCTCAATTATTACTTCTCGATACGCCTGGTCGGTTGAATACCTTTGCTTTTTTCTTTTCAAGTTACTATCTCTGTTGTTTGTGTAGTACTGTTTTTTCAACTTGCGTATAGCTTGCTTTGATCTAACCATTATCTAATCAAGAATGAGAGAATTTACATCTTTGTCGTTCTTAAGTAGTAATTATGACGTCACGGAGTAATGATTTTATTGACGTCATGGCGCAATGGTATTATTTCATGACGTCTTCAGAAACAACAATATATTTTCGTGTTTTTCTATTCACGTCATAGCTCTAATATAAAACTATGATGCCATTCATTATTTATCTAGTAGGGTTTCAGACAAGGTAGTTCTAATGATATACTTTTGTTTTGATCTGACTCTATTTTTAGGGGTTTTGGGTTTTTATATTTCTTAGCATTGGACTGATCGTCTCTTACTAGGTTGCTAGCTACTGCTGCAACCCAAATTCACATATATATTTATTTATGAGAGGCAGCCTGGCCGAGTGGTCCAAGGCACTAGTGTTAGCCACCAGTCTCTTCGGAGGCGTGGGTTCAAATCTTACCGCTGGTATGCGATTATGTTTGAAAGACTGCAGTGTGAAAAGACATCGAAAATGCAGTTTTTGGTGGAAAAATTTATTCTCTTTTAGAAATAATTTATTTTAGTTACTATAGATTTTTAACCCAATTAATTTCCTTTAAAATGAGCTATTGAACAACCCTCTACGATGTTCCAGTGCCAAGCTATCTCTGGATACAAAAGAAAAAAAGAAAAAAAAAAGAAAAAAATATCCCGTTTAGGCAGAATGTTGTAGTAGCTGCCACTTTTCTTAATTTTCAAGCCAATATATTTCCCTTGCTGTTCAAGCCAAGGGACAGAAAGTTTCCTATACAGGGGTTTCGGACAAGGCGGTTCTAATGGTGTACTTTTTGTTTTGATCTGACTCCTCTGTTAGGAACTATGGGTTTTTATATTTTTAACATTGGACGTGATCGTCTCTTACTAGGTTGCTAGCTATCGCTGCAACCCGGATTTTTATATTTCTTAGCATTGGACGTGATCGTCCCTTACTAGGTTGCTAGCTACCGCTGCAACCCGGATTCCAATGATCGTCTTTTAATGGACAATTTTAATATATTGACATTAAATATAAAAAATTACAAACAGGAAAAAGCCTACGGCTTTTTCTTAGTTTGAATAGTAAGAGACGAATTTCATGGAATCAATATGTGCCATGGCTTGTTCTTTACTAGGTTTACTAGGCAACCCGGATTCCAATGATCGTCTTTTAATGGACAATTTTAATATATTGACATTAAATATAAAAAATTACAAACAGGAAAAAGCCTACGGCTTTTTCTTAGTTTGAATAGTAAGAGACGAATTTCATGGAATCAATATGTGCCATGGCTTGTTCTTTACTAGGTTTCAGCCATCTCTAGAGCCATTACACTGATGAAACTTACATAATCCCCATTTATAATTAGCCAGCCCGATTCCTTATATAATTTGTTTAGTGTTAAGAAATTTATTATCATATCTTATATGTAACATATTTTTGATAGGTTTCCAATAGTACAATGAGTATGTGACAAGCATACCCGCTTGTCACGCGGGTTACCGGGGTTCGATTCTCCGTCAGAGGTAATTTTTCATGTCTTGACTTTAAATATAAATGTACAAGCCTATGCTGTAGTTAAGTTGCCTATGCAAGATAGTATAAGAGGTCGTTCCTTATTATAATCAAATCTTACCGCTGGTATACGATTATGTGTTTGAAAGACTGCAGTGTGAAAAGACATCAAAAATGCAGTTTTTGGTGGAAAAATTTATTTCCACCAAAATGTCAATTTTCGTGGTTAAAGTCAATTTTCTTGATTTTCAAGTCAATATATTTCCCTTGCTGTTCAAGCCAAGGGACAGAAAGTTTCCTATACAGGGGTTTCGGACAAGACGGTTCTAATGGTGTACTTTTTGTTTTGATCTGACTCCTTTGTTAGGAACTATGGGTTTTTATATTTCTTAACATTGGACGTGATCGTCTCTTACTAGGTTGCTAGCTACCGCTGCAACCCGGATTATGTATTCATGAATGAGACCATTTACAGTTTTGACGTTTCTTATATAGTAATTATGACGTCACTGCATCAAAAATACAGTTTTTATTGGAAAAATTTATTCTCTTTTAGAAATAATTTATTTTAGTTACTATAGATTTTTAACCCAATTAATTTCCTTTAGGATGAGCTATTGAACAACCCTCTACGATGTTCCAGTGCCAAGCTATCTCTGGATACAAAGAAAAGAGAAAAAAAATATCCCGTTTGGGGAGAATAACGTGGTTAAAGTCAATTTTCTTGATTTTCAAGCCAATATATTTCCCTTGCTGTTCAAGCCAAGGGACAGAAAGTTTCCTATGAAGGGGTTTCGGACAAGGCGGTTCTAATGGTGTACTTTTTGTTTTGATCTGACTCCTTTTTTAGGAGCTATGGGTTCTTATATTTCTTAACATTGGACGTGATCGTCTCTTACTAGGTTGCTAGCTACCGCTGCAACCCGGATATTTTTAACTCCATTAGTTTCCTTTAAAATGAGCCATTGAACAACTCTCTACGATGTTCCAGTGCCAAGCTATCTGTGGAATTACTGACCTATACTATAATTAAGTGGCGTATAAAATTTAGCATAGGCGAGAGGTTGTTCTTTATCATAATTTAATATAATTCTACTATGGGCTAAGGTTCGTTCTTTACTGTAGACCCGGATTTAAATTTAAAATTTAAAAAAGAAACTTGTTTATTTACATCCTAGCTAAAAGTAATAATATAAATGAATAAATAGATGTTAAAGCGAGTAATGCTTAGATTGAATATGAAAATCGAGCTTAAAATGAAAACAAATATTTTGCTATTAAAGTATAAATAAAACTTAAAACGAACAGAAATTAAATAAACAATCAATGCGAACAAACATACAATATATATTAATGTAAATGAATAAATAAATCTTAAAACCAGTTAAACTTAAATTGAATATGCAAATCAAGTTTGAATCAAATAAAAATAACTACAAACAAGAGTTTGGGTATCGTCTCCCTGCAGAAGCCTAAAACCTACTGCGTCATTGGCGCTTTACTGAAAACGAATTATATTACAAATGGTTTCTTTTGTACTTAATATTGAAAATAAATATTAAAATTACAGTAAAATTTTGAACTGATGAGCTTTTAGCAATTAATATCATTATGCATCAAATATTCAGTTTAATTTATTAGTTCTTTTCAAGATTGGTCAAGACAAATATAGTTTCACTACAAACAAAATTTGGATACTGCCCCCTTCTTTAACTGTAAAAACCTAAAGCCTTCTGCGTCATTGGTGCTTCACTGAAAACGAATTACTCGTATATTAAAAATTTACTATTTTCCAGTTCTTACAGCATTGAAAATGAAAATAAAAATTACAGTGAAAAAAAACAATTAATATCATTATATATCTAATATTCAATTTGATTTTGTTTATACTTTCCAAGACTGTTCAAGACTCATATAGTTTTGCCATTTTTTTTAACTTTACCATTTTTTGTAACTAATCGTGTTAGTTTGTTATTAAAACATTCTATGGCTTCTAGGAATTTCTATTTGAGCGGAAAACTTCACCTCAAGCTTTGTGGAACATGCATTTTCTTGCCTGAAACACCAAAATATAATAAAATGTCAAGTTTTGGAGTGTTCCACCACTTGCAAGCAAGTGCCAGTGGTATTTTTCAATCCGCATGGTCAATTTAGGGGTGGGGGGTAGGCTAATTCTCGTAGCAGCCCCATTCCGTCGTGGTATGGTTCAAATTTTCAACACCTGGCGTCCGGACTATCATATAATCTACCAAGCATACAACTACCCCAAATCAGTATCAATAAATAAATGAAACCCAAAACGAACAAAAATTTAAATAAATATTAGAGTCAAACTCAAAGCGAGCATAAATTAATGTGAGTAGGGTTCAAAACCCCTATGCTTTCTAAAAGCCAGAATATAATTTGTACTTTACTGAAAAAAATTCAAATGAGTTTACTGAAAAAAAATGTGCATTGTCAATTTAATATACATATGCTGATATTTATTCCCTAAAATCTTAATTAATTTTTGATTTCTTAACGTTACAAAAGTGAAAATATTCCAAAGAATTGTTTTCAGTAAAGCGCCAATGACGCAGTAGGTTTTAGGCTTCTGCACTGAGACGATACCCAAACTCTTGTTTGTAGTTATTTTTATTCGATTCAAACTTGATTTGCATATTCAATTTAAGTTTCACTCGTTTTAAGATTTATTTATTCATTTACATTAATATATATTGTATGTTTGTTAGCATTGATTGTTTATTTAATTTCTGTTCGTTTTAGTTTTCATTTATACTTTAATAGCAAAATATTTGTTTTTGTTTTAAGCTTGATTTTCATATTCAATCTAAACATTACTCGCTTTAAGATCTATTTATTCATTTATATTATTACTTGTTGTATGTTTTTTGCTATGATTGTTTATTTAATTTCTGTTCGTTTTGGGTTTCATTTATTCTTTAATAGTAATTTCTGGTGGTTTTGAGTTTGAATTTTAATAGGCATTTGTATCTCCTGAGCTTAAGTTTAAAATGCCCTTTACTTTTCTTTGAAAAACTTATTTTTCGGAGAGTTTTTTTTTTTAACTAGTCTTCGAAAAGACTTCAGTATGAAAAGACATCAAAAATGCAGTTTTTAGTGGAAAAATTTATTCTCTTTTAGAAATAGTTTATTTTAGTTACAAAATATTTTTAACCCAATTAATTTCCTTTAAAATAAGTCATTGAACAACTCTCTACGATTTTCCAGTGCCAAGCTATCTGTGGAAAAAAAAAAGAAAAAAGAAAGAAAAAATGCTTTCTAAAAGCCAGAATATAATTTGTACTTTACTGAAAAAAATTCAAATGAGTTTACTGAAAAAAAATGTGCATTGTCAATTTAATATACATATGCTGATATTTATTCCCTAAAATCTTAATTAATTTTTGATTTCTTAACGTTACAAAAGTGAAAATATTCCAAAGAATTGTTTTCAGTAAAGCGCCAATGACGCAGTAGGTTTTAGGCTTCTGCACTGAGACGATACCCAAACTCTTGTTTGTAGTTATTTTTATTCGATTCAAACTTGATTTGCATATTCAATTTAAGTTTCACTCGTTTTAAGATTTATTTATTCATTTACATTTATATATTGTATGTTTGTTCACATTGATTGTTTATTTAATTTCTGTTCGTTTTAATTTTCATTTATACTTTAATAGCAAAATATTTGTTTTCTTTTTAAGCTTGATTTTCATATTCAATCTAAACATTACTCGCTAAAAAAGAAAAATTACTATTTTTCTTAAGTAATGTTTCTTAATAAAGAAACATTACTCGCTAAAAAAGAAAAAAAGAAAGATAAAAATATGCCGTTTAGGCAGAATGTTGAAGTAGCTGCCACTTTTCTTGATTTTCAAGCCAATATATATATCCCTTGCTGTTCAAGCAAAGCAACAGAAAGTTTCTATACAGGGGTTTTGGACAAGGCGGTTCTAATGGTGTACTTTTTGTTTTGATCTGACTCCTTTTTTAGGAGCTATGGGCTTTTATATTTCTTAACATTGGACGGGATCGTCTCTTACTAGGTTGCTAGCTACCGCTGCAACCTGGAACATTGTGATAACGCTCCTTGATCTTTTGTCTAGCCTGCTCAATTGTTGCTTCTCTGTAATCTTCGTCATTATCATAGCGTTCCTTGATCTTTTGTCTAGCTTGCTTAATTGTTGCTTCTCTATAAAGTTCATCATTGTGATAACTCTCCTTGATCTTTTCTCTAGCTTGCTGAATTTGCCTCTCTATAAACTTCATCATTGTGATAACGCTCCTTGATGTTTTGTTTGGCTCTCTCAATTTTTACTTCTCGATACGCCTGGTCGGTTGAATACCTTTGCTTTTCTCTTTTCAAGATGCTATCTCTGTTTTTTGCGTAGTACTGTTTTTTTTAACTTACGCGTAGCTTGCTTTGATTTAACCATTATGTAATCATGAATGAGACCATTTACATCTTTGTCGCTTTTTATATAGTAATTACCACGTCATGACGTAATGGTTTTACTTCATGACGTCATGGCGTAATGATGTTATTTCATGAGGTCTTCAGAAATAACAAAATAATGTCGTGTTTTTCTATTCACGTCATAGCTCTAATAAAACTATGACGAGATTCATTATTTATCTAGTAGGGTTTCAGACAAGGTGGTTCTAATGATGTACTTTTGTTTTGATCCGACTCTATTTTTAGGAGTTCTGGGTTTTTATATTTCTTAGCATTGGACTGATCGTCTCTTACTAGGTTGCTAGCTACTGCTGCAACCTGGATTCACATATATAGTTATGAGAGGGAGTGTGGCCGAGTGGTCCAAGGCGCTGTTGCTAGCCACCAGTCTCTTCGGAGGCGTGGGTTCAAATCTTATCGCTGGTATACGATTATGATTTATGTACAAACATAAAATATCTTTGAAAAGACTGCAGTATGAAAAGACAGCAAAAATGCAGTTTTTAGTGGAAAAATTTATTCTCTTTTAGAAATAATTTATTTTATTTACAAAAGATTTTTAACCCAATTAATTTCCTTTAAAATGAGCCATTGAACAACTCTCTACGTTGTTCCAGTGCCAAGCTATCTGTGGAAAAGAAAAAAAAAAGAAAAAAAATATCCCGTTTAGGCAGAATGTTGTAGTAGCTGCCACTTTTCTTGATTTTCAAGCCAATATATTTCCCTGGTTGTTCAAGCCAAGGGACAGAAAGTTTCATATATAGGGGTTTTGGACAAGGTGGTTCTAATGGTGTGCTTTTTGTTTTGATCCGACATTTTTTAGGAGTTATGGGTTTTTATATTTCTTAACATTGGACGTGATCGTCTCTTACTAGGTTGCTAGCTACCGCTGCAACCCGGATTACAAACAGGAAAAAGCCAATGGCTTTTTCTTAATTGGAATAGTAAGAGACGATCTGGCTAAAACCTACACTTATGACATCGTTGATCAATCTTTAACACGAATTATAATCTTGTTTTAGTTACTTTGAGCTGGAAGTTTGTTCTTTACTGTAAAATTTGAAAACGTCTTTATTTTTCTCATACTTATCTTTCCTTTTGCCAGAAAGCTGTTTAGCTCGACTTTCATATCTTTTTTTCTCCTTAAGTTTCCGTTTTCCTACTTGTGAAACCATTACAATAAGTAATTTTCTTATGGAATTAAATATTATCAAGCACTTTGTATTAAGTCTCGTATCAAGTATTAAAAACCTAACAAAAAAAACTAATTTTAAAATTTTCAGGTTTTTTTCCAGTTTAAATTACAAGATTTAAATTATAGCTCAGATGCCATAAATATTTTTGCAGTTTATAACTT